>PVKE010038824.1:0-15278 GCA_004027555.1 Craseonycteris thonglongyai
AGTACAGAATTTTTTGAAGATGAAACATTAGTTACAGTAGCTTATAGAATCTACTTGGGTTGTCTTGACCAAGAGCCAAATTAGAAATAGCTTAATTTTTATCTTAGGGAATCAAAGTTAATTTGGATTTCTCAATAAAGAAATCCTAGGAAGAAGGTAGACTGGTTTATCCTAACGTCCTTATAGGAATGAAGAAGATGCTATGCAGGTTTTAAAATGTCAGCGCTATATGAGAAAATTCATTGAAACTTTGGTTTCTGGTACCTGGTACTAAATTGTGTTCTAAGATTTTTTTGAGACATATGATTTGATGGATGAGGTCAAAACAGCACGTTCACTGTATCATCTACTCTAAATATATTAGCTAAAGTTCTGAAAATGATCTTAGTGTTTTGCATTACTTATCTAGGATGTCTCTTTGATGTATGAGTCTAGTTTAAAACTAATTCTGCCTTGAACAGAACATTTTCACTGCACAAGAAAGATACTAATTTTATACAAATGTTCTCTATGAATCTTCAAAACTTAGTTATATTAGATTTTAAAACAGTAAACAGAATGAAATATCCTACATTGTATTATAGCTCTGTAAAAAGTTGAAAAAAATCAACTAGTCTAGCATTGCTGGTTTTCTTTTGTCTTTTAAAAATGTTCTCATTTTGTTCTATCACTAGCAATGAGAACACAAGAAGATTTGGAATGCTTTTTAAATAGCCTGGAAAAGTTACTTTATTAAACCTGGTCACTGAGAAGCCAACTTTGCAGATTCTTAGTAAAAGGTTTTGTAGTTAAGGCTCATTATAAAAAATGTTGAACTTGGGACCAAATGTGGCTTCGAAAGGGACTGAAGTTCCCATTTCCTCCATAATCAAATGGCGAGTTACCTTACTAATAAATAGGTCACAATGGGAATTTTAAACATATTTATTCTTGTGAAAAATAAACAGCCCCATTCCCAGTTTTCTGAGGAATCTCCACACTGTCTTCCATAGTGGTTGTACTAATTTACATTCCCACCAGCAGTGTATGAGGGTTCCTTTTTCTCCACTGTCTCTTCAGTACTTGTTCCTTGTCTTAGTGATTATAGCCATTCTAGCAGGTGTGAGGTGAGATCTCATTGTGGTTTTGATTCGCATTTCCCTAATAGCTAATAAAGCTGAGCATTTTTTCATATAACCCAGCAACCCCCCTTATGGGTATCTAGGCAAATAATTTGAAAACCTTAGTGCATAAAAACATTCACCCCAATGTTCACTGAAGCACTATTCATGGTGGCCGAGTCATTGAAACAACCAAAGTGTCCTTTGATAGATGACTTGGTAGAAAGCTGTGGTACATACATATGATGGAATATTACTCAGCTATAAGAAAAGATGAAATACTGCCATTTGCAACAACAAGGATGGAATTTGAGACCATCCTCCTAAGAGAAATAAGCCAGATAGAAAAAGCTAAGAACCACATGAGTTTACTCATATGTGGAATATAAAACTGAAAGCAACAAGGAAACAAAATCTCAGGGACATAGTCAGTAGTTTAGTGGTTACCTGAGAGGGAGGAGGGGACGCTAAATATAGAATGATGAAAAGAAAGCTGACTCTGGGTGGTGAACAGAAAATGTAACCCATAGATGAAGCACTATAGAATTATACACCTCGAACCTATGTCACCCCAATAAATTTACTAAATAAAAACAAATAAATAAATAAAAATACCTCCACAAGATAAAGCCACAGGTATCTAGTGCAAAATTTTCTTTCTGGACAAGACCTTCATGGAGGACATTTTTGTAAAATTGGCATTCTTATAAACTGAAAGTGTTCAACTTAAGGCAGGGTAGTTTTAAACTACTCTGTTTCCCTGAAAATAAGACAGTGTCTTACATTAATTTTTGCTCCCAAAGATGCGCTAGGTCTTATTTTCGGGGGGATGCCTTATATGTATTTCAGCGAGAGGCAAAACTGTAAGTAGGTCTTATTTTCGGGGGATGTCTTTCTTTCGGGGAAACATGGTAGCATCCAATCACTCACTTGTTTTGTGTCTCATAACCACTAATAATTACGATTACAAGTCTTTATAAATATATTGGGGAATATTAAACTACTTACCAAGTATCACTTTAGGCAGCAAAAAATTGAACAGAATAGATGTTAATCATGGTAATATTTACAAACAATACAATTGCTAAGAACAAGTGCCAAAATACCCAAATGTCACCACCTAAGGGGTACCATGTGCCTATAATAATTTAGATAGCTAAATAAACAGCATATTTTAAAATTAGAAATCTTAGGCATCTTCACTCTCCCCATTACCCCAAAAAGAAGAAGATGAATATTCAGGACACTAACATTTGAGTAACAGAGATAAAAATATCTAAAAAGAAATGGAAAAAAAATTCTGTTCTGCATCCAGAATTTCTTGTTTGTTATTATAACAAATATTTTTCACAATTTGCTTTTTAAAATTAAGACATTTATCCTGAAAAAATATATTAATAGTGAATATAGATCAGCATTTTCATTCGACTAGTTTAAGAATCTGGTTAAATATATGGAATTTTTCTCAGAAAAAAGGGCATATTTTGTATAGAAGTTTAAGGTATCCTGAAACTCTCTAAAGAACCAAATTGTATAGATCTACCTTGTCTGACCTGCAACCTGTGGGCTCCACGCGTCCTAACACAAATTCGTAAACTTTCTTAAAATATTATGATTTTTTTTTGTGTGATTTTTTTTTTTTAAGCTCATCAGCTATCATTAGTGTTAGTGTATTTTATGTGTGGCTCAAGACAATTCTTCTCCTTCCAATGTGGCCCAGGGAAGCCAAAAGGTTGGACTCCCTTGGTTTAGAGATACTGCCTTCATTTATTTCAGTGAATAACACATCAGGTCATTTTACCACTGTAAATAAAATTAAAATTTTTTTTCTCAGCCAATTAAATACAAACACACACACACACACACACACACACACACACACACACACACACACACAATCTTGAGCCAACTGGGTACAAGGCTAGGTGATATTGAACGGTGACTGACTGTGAAACTAACTTTTATTTCACACTGCTTCACTTCCCAATTCTTTCTTGAAGTGGGAGGTAGCATCCGAATTCCATTCTACTGTAAATCTCTTAGAGTCAGGACACTCACATGCACTCTCTCTCTCTTCCTTACACCTAGTAGCTCTGATTGAATGCTCACTGCCTACTCGGGGTGAAAACTCCTGGTGGATCTGGTAGAAAGTGACTCTGTGGCAGACCACAGAGAGCACAGATGTCCTCTCACTTCACTGTGTTCATTCATTAACAACTTCCTGATGGCCTGTGGTGATGGGAAGGAAACTTAAGACATTAGCTTGGATGAGGTCATTTTCTAAAAGCGGTGGGCCCTTTGGAACACTGGCCAGATGTGTTCACCCCTGGTTTATTTTAAGACTTATTTTTAGGGGCAAAGTTTCTAAAAATAAGTTACCCACATTTCACAGAATTGGTTTACTTTAGTTTTTTTGGACACTTAGCCAACGCCAGCAACAGGAGCTGCCTGGTGTGTAGTGCTGAGGAGAAGGATCCCTCAAAGCCATTTAGGAGCAAACTACCAAAGCCTGGGGTATTTATACACAGCTCAGGGACATGCCACAACACAAAACATGCGATGGTAGTTGCTTAGGTCCATCAGAGGAAAGAGTTACTTCTTTCATGAGGGTCTCAAGATGACCACAGTGCTGCTTAAGGGTCATATTCTTAAGTACCTTAAGTATAAACTTTGCATTGGTGAATTCCTAATGTCAGTAGGTCTGATTAGCCCCACCTCTTGATGTCAAAATGCAAACATAAGCCTTGCAGTGCAGCAAAGTGAAAGGTAATTCGTAAGAAGGGGAACCACCTCTTATTATTCTAGAGGCTTTTGAGGCACTGGTGACTACACAATTCCCAGTTGTGCACAGAAGCAGGTAATGAGCTTCTTCTTCTTTTGAGCCCAAGATAATAGAACAGAAAAAATACTTTCTTCTACCTACCCCTTCGCTGTTTTCTTGGCCACCAAGGACTAAGAGACACTCCCGGGCATGGGAAGAGTAAGGGGTGGGTAGAAGCACTGTTCCCTGGTCCAACCCTCTCTGCCCCCCAGACTCACACATATTTGGGAGGAATATTTTATTTATTTTTTTTAAGTCTCTCTCTTTTTTTTTTTTATTGTTTTTGACAGAAAGAGAGAGAGATAGATAGATAGATACAGAGACAGAGAGAGAACTGAACTGGGGGAACTCCCCAGTTCAGCACATGGGTCCGCCTGGGCCAGGGCCGGCATTTGATCCTCGGTCCTCGGGGCTTCAAAGCGAGTGCTTAACCCGCTGAGCCATCCCGGCTTTCCCGGGAGGAATATTTTTTAAAAGTCCATTTTTGGATGTTCTGATGAATTTTTCCACCAACACCCCTTTTTAACCTTCCCCTGTACAGGCCATGATTCTTCTAAGTTATATGGCTCAGGATAAAACAACAACAATTTCCATAACAATTTGCTGGCATCTTTGGGGTGACTGGCTCTGCAGAGAAATGAAACAAAGGGCTTTTTATATTTGGGACTCAAAGCACAGTTACTCCATTGATTGTTAATTTTCAATTATGTAAAGTCCACAAACAGCCATATTTCATAATTATGCTTTTTGAATATTTTTCATCTCTAGGTGAATTAAATTAGTGTTACACACTTTACTTATATAGCTGGGCAGAAGTACTGTATACTTCTGGAATAAAAAATGAGAAGGACATGGTTATTCTTTTTTTAATTAAATTTTAAAATGTGCTCCCTGACAACTGACATGAAATTGACTTTGTATGGATCCAGATATGTATCAATGAAGAACGATGTCTCTTAATCTAGAGGGCAGAGATACTTACACAATGTGGGCCAAGTTGAGTGGCTTCTCTGGCTGGTCAGGGAACATGGGGTGCAAAGGTTCACGGCTGGAAGCACAGCTTAGAGACTTGCTTAACGCGTTAGTTAGCTTCTTAGCGGGTGATTTCTGGACAGAAGAAGAAAGAAGTGATAACAACTATCATTTATGTTGCATTTTATGAGATAATTTGCTTTCATATTAGATATTCATTCATTCAGTCATTCATTCAACCCTCTTTGAGTATCAGTCAAGGAGTTGTCTCTGTGCTAGAACAAGTCACCAAGAGTACCTGCCTCCTGCTGCTCAGTGTCAGCAAACGGTGATAAATGGAAGAAGTCATTATGCATGGGACAGCTGAGTTGGGACTTAAATCCGGAGGAGTCCTTCTGACAAAACTTCAGAGGACTGGGAAAGGAATTCCAGATGGAGGAAGTAGAGACCCCATTCTGGACAGGAAAGCAGAGGCCGATAATTAAAGTCCTTGTATGTCACATCAAGGACTGTGGTCCTTATTGCTAATGCAGAGGCAACAATGAAGAGTTTCTAGGAATGCTAGATTCTAGAAGTACTGCTCCCACTTAAGAAGGAAGGAAGGATGGAAGGAGGAATCCAGGTACAAGATGTTTCAGGTGTGCCAGAATACGCCTAATTAAAAGTAAACATGGAACTTCAATCTGAGTCTTGAGAATTTAAGATTCATGTTCTTTTCAAGCGTCATGCTACTTCTTTTTCATTTAGATTGGCAGAATGTTTAATATTTTCCAGACAAAATTATCAAAAGTAATTATATATATATGTGGTAAATTATTTTTGACAATATATTTAGTGAATCTTTACCCCAATTTTTCCTTTCCATGAGAGGCTATTTATAATTTTTTCATTTCCTTTTTCAAATAGAGCCCATAATTGGCAAGATAATGAAATGACTTTTCACCTATTTAATAGCTAAGTAGCAGAAGCATTGTTTAAGAATGCTCTTTGGCTTTTGCAATCGATGTAATTGTCAGCACACTTAGAACTGCAACAACAGCTCTTCACCCCATAAACATTGGAGCCCCTTTAACCGCTTGAGGAGTCTAATTCTACTTTCTAAAGCTATTGTTCTGTCATATAATTTCAAGAGTCCAAAATCTCTAAGAAAGAGGCTCTTTATCTGACTTTAGCATTTACATAAAACAATAGTTGGTGATTAGTTTTCAAATACCAATCCTCTAGGATCTGAGATAGAACAAGTTTGAAAATTGGTAATATGTTGACAATAAGAAAATAAAAACTGTTTTCATCTATTTTCTAAAGATAATTGTATCTCATGATCTTTGTTATTATATCTATCCTTGGCATGTGACATAACCAACAGTGGAAGGTGGCATTTAAACTGGCATGAAGCCCTCAGTGAAGAACTATTACTTGAACTCATACTCTGACAGGTGCTCAACAATTAATATATTTACACTGGATATTGGTTCCCAGTAACAATTTATAGAAGGAACATTTTCTGATTTAAAATGCATATTATCAAGCTTAAATAAAAAAGAACAGTAAGTCCCTCTTTAATTAAATACTATATGTTGAATTAAAATACATTTAAATACAAAAAAAGCATAAAATGTTATATTAAAAAATTTTTAAAAAGAATAAAAAGTTTGCATGTGCTTGTGGAAGAACTATTTTAAGAGGGGTTGACAGGACTGATGGTACATCCCACAAAAACTGATCTATACAGAAAATAGTACTTCATAGAAGCACAAGGACAACATCACTGGGATTGATCTTTGGGTTTAACTGGGACTGATCTTTGGGTTTAACTGAGACAGAGGTCAGTAAACTATAAATCATTTGAACTGCAAGCTCACGAAGTCAAATTCCTCCTGTGGACCCAGTGCCATGTGTTTCTGAGGATATTCCATCACATGGACAGACAGGCACTAACAGGGCACCTTTAGCAAGTTGCTCGCTGGCATTGTTTATAAAAAAAGATGATTTGCAAATATAACTGCTATCTCTCCTTCCTCCAAAACAGTAAAATAGGACAGCGTCATTAAGCTCACATGCTCACATGTCTTTTCTTTATCTTCTAGTCATGCATTTAAGAGAATTCTCTAGAATCTAAGAAAAAAATAAACCAACGATTATTGTAAAGCAATTTCCACTGGAGATAAAAGTTTGAAAAAACGAACTTACTGTGAAAGTAAGAGTATGCTCCAGAAGGTGCTTGCTGTTTGGTTGCTATCTGAATTAGTACTGAATTATTATTATTTCAAGAAGTAACATAGTTTGAGTCTTCCTATATTTTAAATCTCAGGAAGCTACATTGGGTTCTTATATGATAAGTAGCAGATCCCAGTAAGATGGGGTGTGTGGGGAGGAAGGAATGTTAGACTACAAGGTAAGTTTGCCCCCTAATTTTGTTACCATCCTTGATATTCCCTTGCATTCTGGATGACACTCACACATTCAACTTGAAGGACTGTCTGGACCTTGCCTTACCCATGATGTGTACTCTTTCATTTGGTGCTGGTTGCTATGGGAACCACCAGCATGTCCCCTCCAGAAGCAGTCCTGACAGAGCTGGTAATTGTGACACTGTTGGCATCGGTAGCGGAATCCCATCATACTCTCACTGTGGCAGTAGGAACACTCAACCGGATGGAAGACTAAAGCAGAAGTAAATGAATAAAAAAACAAGAAAACCAAAGAATGAACAAGGATAAGAAAAAATACAGCCTAACAAAACTTGCATGTTCCTGCTGTGAGCCATGATTTCAGATGATAGTCAATTTTGGTTGCAAGAAGCATCATGTTTATTCCTGGACTCTCACTACCCTTTTCAAACATATGTGTGGAGGTGGAAGAAATGAAATGGGGTGGAGGACAGGTGTTCTTTTAACAAACAAATCTCTGGAATGGCACTTTCTCTCTCTACTCCTATCTCTTATATTGTAAGAATACAAATTACCCAACTGAATTGCCTTTCCCCCAAACTGCTCTCTTGTCTCCAGGAGACAAGCCCAACTCACTGGAAGATGCAGAAGCACACTGGATGAACACAACTGACTATCCAGCGGGCAGAGAGCAAATATTATAGAAGTGAAAAACAAGCAGAAAAAAAAAGAAAGGGAAATGGAGGAAGAGTACAAAAACTGAATGAGAGAACTGAATTACTTAAAAAAAAAAAAAAAAAGGAAAAAGGAAAAGGAGTGGCTAATGTGCTTATTTAATGAGTAACACTGTCTCCATTTAATAAACTGATGTTTTTTCTTTCCAAAGAGGCAGATGGGTAGGGCCCAAAGACATGAGGAAATTATCTAAATCCAGTTTAGATTTAGATAGTTCAAGAGACATTTAACTTCCTTCGGCAGAAAGTCTGAATTTTAAAGCAGGCAAGGCAAAATAGTTAAAAGTTGAGTTTAACAATTGAACAAATTCAAGTAATTGTCTACATGCTTCCAGATAAAGATAAACAGCAGCATCAACAACAACAGCAACAACAATTCTTGTCTTTGGTAAAGTTATTTTTCTACTAACCAGCCAGGAAACATAATTTAAATAAGAATAAACAAAGGTGAAATGCAAATTGCAGAAGCAAAGAAGACATAAGCGTCCTGGATGCACTGTCTGCTGAGTAAGCATCAGATCCTTCCTTCTAAGGCTCTTGGAAAAGGCTGAGGGAGACCTGAATTTAGAGACAACTGCTCTGGGACAGAGCCTAAGAAACTAATTTCCTGCCACAGGAAATACTAAGCTACAGGAATGAAACCACAGCTTTATGACTGGAAGATGACTAGGTTCTGGAACTGTGAACAGTAATATGAACTCATACTCCATGATCCGGCCCTTGACTGCTTTTTGCTTCTGCAGATGAGGCATAAAAAATAAATCTATGCTTGGTAGTGATTACAGAGAATCCAGTAAGTTCACTCTTTAAATTGTCTCCATGGGCAAAACAGGATAAACTTATAACACTTAAGTAAGAGAGATAAAAAGGGCAGACCCTAAAAGTTCTGAATGGAAATTGAAAATTAAGCTACCTTTACCCCCAACATATATTAATGACATATATAAAAGTTAAGATTCTAGTAAGAGATATGGGATGAATTAATTTCTATTTAAGGCTGAAGAAATCTCAGTTAAACAATAAATAAGAACACCTAAAGATTAGATGAAGGCAATGAATTATTCCATGCTTAAATTTCTTTAAATCTTGTTCTGAACTGTTTTTCATACTTAAATTTCTATATCAATATTAATTACTTTAATCCTAAAAATACTTTTATTAAAAAAAGCATGTTAAAAACTTTACAATACTTTTATCTTTTACATAACAGCAGCCATTGGAAGCTTAGAATTTGCAGCGTATGACAGAAAGATTAATAAGGTTCTATTGTCCAATTTTTTTGTTTCTCCCCCACCTATTTCTGGTTGAGTGCCTTGGAAGACGTATTCAATGTAAAGTATATTAATACTGGAAATTCATACCTAAAACAAGCACTAGAAAATACCACATTCCTATTGAGATTCCTCCGTTGTATCAAGCCTTTACGCCACACCTGGCTTGTGAGTAAGAGGTACACAGTGAGATTAAATAAACTTTCAGAACTGACAGTCCTAATTTTCCTGTGCACCTATAAGGCCCTACTGATCAGAAAGACTGGTTAGTTCTATCTTAAACAAAGCTCAGAACTAAATAGTCTTCAATGAAACAATGACCTTGGCTTAATAACTACAGATTTGAAGGTTTAATTTCATGGATTTATTTTTATTTATTTACTTTTTAATTTTATATATAGTTTTTAATTTTATTTTTTAATTGTTACATTTATTGGGGTGACATTGGTTTATAAAAATTATATAGGTTCCAGGTGTATTATATAGGTTCCAGGTGTACAACTAACATTACATCATCTATGTGTTGCATTTTGTGCTTACCACCCAGAGTCAGTTCTCTTTCCATCACCATTTTTTGATGCCCCCCTGCCTCCCTTAACATTGCCTTAGCTCCATAGGTAACTACTCACCATTTTCTACATTTGCCAGTCGATGCAGAAGGGGTAGCCAGACCAGACACTGCGGGGGAGGATCTGACATCAGTGTGTCCAAGAAACCATTTAACGTGACTTTTTTCTGCATCAAAAGACCCCCCACAAAAATTTAGAACAGAGAATAATCTTAATTTATCTGTTATGCAAATATAATTTGAGATCGAAGGAATAAGACATTCAATTAACTTCTTATCTAAAAGAGTACTTAAAACCAGTGTGGAATTTAAAACATTGATTGCATTATATACTTATACACAGAACTGGATTATCTCCACTGAAGCTGAGTTAATATTATCACAAGGAGAAAAACAATTCTGAGAGCATCACATTCAAAATATGAGAGACAGTATGACAGTGACGAGGAAAGATGAAGAATAGACATTCTCCATAAAGTTTTTCCCCATAGTGTGTCCTAGTACACTCTATAATTCCCATATCTCTTCTAACTTTGTAGAATAACTATTATTTCAAACTTCCTCAACCTCCATAAGTACTAAATATTTCATGGTCAACGTGAAAAGCTCTGTTATAGAAGATTAGGAGGGAATCCTGTTAAGAAGTGATCCCTTTCTGTTACGAGAGAATAATCTACATTCAAAAATATTTTCTTCTCTTCTTTCTTTATATATCTTTCCTTTCAATTCAGTTTGTTCTTGTATCATTACCCTGGTTCCTTCTGATCTAGAAAATGAATACAAATTTTTTATCAAAATGACAAAAATAAAAAGTTATATTAATACATGATATTGTAATAGTATACATGGCAAAAAATTATGTTTATTTGCAAAAAATATCCATTTTATTTGAAATTTTGAATTACAATATGAAGTTGGATGGGACAGCCTTAATTTTTTAGATAAGAAATCAGTCATGAAGAGCTATTTTGTCTCTTCAAGGGCTATTCCTTACACTAGTCCTTGTAGTTCACAAAACAATGATTTTGGTTTCCTTTAATTAATCTTGTTTATCAGTAGACATTTAGAATTTTAGCCTTTCCTTGTAATACTAAAACTTCAAGCTTTTTATATGATTGTTATCAACATTATTATTAAAGGATAAATTATGTCACGAGACAGCATTTTTTAAAAAGCTCCCACAAATTATATATCTAAAATAATGCTGTCTTTCAAAACAATCACTTGGGTGGCTTGTTCATTTTCCAATAAAGCAATTAAAACTATTTTGGAATTTCATCATTCACACTGCTGTCATAGCCAGTTTATGAACACCAAAATAAATAGGTCTTATTATTTTTACTTGTGTTGTCTCTTTTTGTACTTCAAATGATCTTATCCATCTTGGCCATTCATCATACTGGCTATAAATCACTCCTGGAAGTCAAAAAGAAATGTTCTTATGCTTTTAACATATATAAATTTCTCATCATTGAAGATATGTAAAAAATTCTATAAGGAGACAGGCTGTAGGATATTGCAAAAGGAATTTAGAGTAATGACAACATCCTATATAATTCCTTTTGAATATAGAGGTCCTAATAAATTAAATAAGTTCCTATTACTCTAGTTAATTTTAATGTGAAATACTCTGAAGCATTAGTATATTCTCTAATATTCTCTCTAAAGATTCTCTAATATACCACTATTTAAGATAAAGAAATGTACAAACCAACAAATAAATTCAGAGGCAGAGAGATCAGTTTGGGGCTTAATGCAACAGGCCAGGCAACAGATGATGATGAAGAAAGAGATCTGAGAAACTTTCAGAAGGTATTTATAAAATCAACAGGACTTGGTGATTGGACCCAGACCAATGTCACCAGTTTGAAATGGAAATAGAAAGAGGACTACAGATCCATTCAACTAAGCCCCTTCTATACAACTTCATACCCAGAACTTCTCATCAATCAGAGTCCTGCTGGGGGCAGATATCCTAGGCGAGATGCCCCAGGAGAAGAGTTAGTACTTCCTGTATCAAACTGTCCCTTCCCTTATTGATTGTATGGATATGGTTATGATTAGACGTGAATCCGTGACTGCTGGGATACCTGAGGCACTTTTCACCTCCTAGATCACCAAGTAAACAGATTGGTGAAATAAATGCAGCTTTGCAGTGACTGCCATGCGCAGATTTTTATTTAAGGGATCCTTTTAGAGGACATATTTGGTTAGTTTCGATTTTAATAAAATTGTAAACAAACCTGCAATTTACGGAATTGTAAACTACCACTGCACTGTGCTGGAGAACGGTGCTAGACATAGAGATGTCCCACATGACTGGAGAGGTATAAGCGTGGCGTGCCCCCCAAACTAAGCAGCTTCCCTGGGCTGTTGTACCGCCCCCAGGTAAAACATGTCACTCTGAGCCCCAAATGGATCATGACGTGGAACATTTAGGGAGCTACGTTTATCCTAGTTGGGGCCTCCCAGAGTGTGAGGTGGCATACGCCACACCCTTTTTTGTCTCCTGTGCTAAACGTTGGTGAAGCTTGGTGCTGGGCCAGAATTGTATTTCATTTCGTCTGAGGCTGTGATAATTCAGCCCTTTTGATAGTGCAGTGATAATGATACTGAGGCTGTAGGGTTATTGTAAAGGTTAAACTAGACAAAGAAAGTAAAGAACTTAGCGTGGTGCCAGGCTCACAGTCAGTAAACATTGCCTATTATTGTCACCCAGATGTGTCAAGCTTAGTTACTGACTGACAGGTCATTTGTCAGAGGCTGGAAGATACACTACAGGTTATGATGACAAAGAACTTGCCAAAATAGTGACTGGGAGTGACCTACAGAAGAGGAGCAACACCACTGTTGGAAAGATACTTCCTTCAACATGTTCTCTCCTACCTGTTGAGAGAAACAGGATCTAGCTGACTGTTCCGTGTAACCAAATGAAGGACCTTCAAAAACTGCTGTGGGTAGTTTGAGAACTTCCCGCAAGAATTGATCGTATCGTCCATAAACCATCACCCCACTGGAGTCAGAAATCATTGAGAAAATATCTGATGGAAGGAAAAGGAAGGTTATTTACTCATCATATAAAAATTCCCCACTCTTTCAGTTTAACATATCATATCCATTGCAAATAACGAAAAATGTAGCAGAATAAATGTTTTTAAAAGAATCATATAAAAGCTAATTTTTATGCTGAAATATTCCTGGCATGGCATTTTCTTTGGTGTCTCTTTGTAGATAATTCTAGCATAAGGTGACCAGATTTTAACATTGGTAAAGTGGGACACCATTGACCGGGGGGGAGGGGGTTCTTGATTAAAAATTTGGTCTATCTCCCGCCGTTCCCTAGCTTGTTGTGCATTCTTTCCCCAAATCGGGACTTTTTAAAATGCTGAGGGACGCGGGACAAATTGTTAAAAATTGGGACTGTCCCGCCAAAAGCGGGACATCTGGTCACCTTATTCTAGCACGTAAAATCAGCATATTTTGATAAGACAGAGAGCTTCACATTGTTATTTTGAGGTCAATTATCAACTCATATATAACTCAATGGGAGGTTTCTGTGTACATGAGAAATAAGCTAACCTTATTTGAAATGCACAATGAAAATTTTATTACAACAATGAAATATGTGTGTATCTAGGTACTTAGCTATTTACCCATCTGTAGCATCACAAAACTTTTGAGTTTTAGTTTAAGATATTGAAAAATGAAAGACACAATGTTGATAAGGAGGTAACAAAAACAATTGATTAACTCCTCATGGAAACAAAAAACTTTCTACAAATCATAGTGTTCTTGGTGGAAGGCATTTGATTTACAGGAGTTTTTTGATTCATGCAGTCACGAGAAAGCCTGGCTGTGTGGATGATCAATGAGGTAAAGTCAGGGCCTGAGATTATCCTCAGCAGAGCCTGTGAGTTCACTGAACCTCTGTTCTTCAGTTTCTACCACTGTGTGCACTTAATGAATATTAATGGCATAATTTCCCAAGGCACTTTATAATTCCTCCGTGGAAATCACTGTTGGAATGAAAGGGTTTGATATCATATAGTTTGTCACCGTGCTAAATGGCAACTAGGTCAGAACAACTGCTGGTATAAACTGTTGTAAATTCAATGTGCTACCTCTGCTTATTTTAGGCTTAATTTTTCAACGTCAAAATCTAATCTGGAGACATTGTTTTCACACTGTGAGCATATCATAGGCTTTTTTTTTATTTAAGATTTATTTTTATTGTTTTTTGACAGAGAGAGAGAGAGAGAGAGAGACAGACAGAGAGAGACACAGAGAGAAGGGGGAGGGCCCAGAGCAGTCTCCATGGTTGACAGCATTAGTTTTCCATATAGTTTCACTCCACAGGTGGGCATGGGGCTGGGCAGGGCAGGAACTGGGCCAGGAGCCTCCTGCATAGGCCCTGGCAAGAACTGAACTGCGGCACACTCCAGCTCAGCATATGGGTCCGCCTGGGTCGGGACCGGGATTCGATCCTCAGGCTCCCGGGCAGCAAAGTGAGCACTTAACCTGCTGAGCCATCCCAGCTTCCCCCTAGGCTTTTATTAAGTTGACTTGAGGACCTAAATTGACTCTCATTTTCTTTAAATATTCCAGTTACAAAGGATTTGTACTGTTTCAAGTAGTTTATCAACAATGAGGCTATAGAAGTTGTACCTGAGCAAAAAAATAAACGTTGCTCTCATCGATCTTCACAGTGGTATTTACTTAGTGAATTTTATCTTTTATGTTTCATTATAAGTAGTTAAACACACACACACACACACACACACACACACACACACAAATGGTGCCAAAGGCCAAAAAACTCTTTATAGAAACTCAAGAATTCCCATGAAAAGGGAGAAAAAAAGTACTCTTAGGAAGAGGAACAGGTTTCTTATTAGAGCCTGCATTTTGTTCGCTTTTAGGCAGTTGATTAACTATAATTGGGCCATCCTGATGATCATCAGGGCTTGGATTTTCTCGGCCAGAGCACATTTTGAAAAGTAGACTAGGACTTTCAAATTTTCAGTGAAAGAATTTACGAGTAGACATCTCTAACTGGAGCAAAAGCAGGAATACCAATAGGGACCTTTCACAGACTTGAACCTAACATTAGATTCATTTATGTTGACGAAGTTTTGTTAAGCAATAGCCAAACTGGGGTGAGGTCACTGGGATTAAAGGGAGGTGACTGTTAATGCCATTCACATTTTTAAAAAGAAATAAGGGGGGGAAAGCCGGGACGGCTCAGCGGGTTGAGCGCTCGCTTTGAGGCCCTGAGGACCGAGGATCGAATCCCGGCTCCGGCCCAGGCAGGACCCACGTGCTGAACTGGGGAGTTCCCACAGTTCGGTTCTCTAACTGTCTCTGTCTCTGTCTCTCTCTCTATCTGTCAAAAAGTAAAATAGAAATAACTATGCACTGAAGA
>PVKE010038825.1:0-15277 GCA_004027555.1 Craseonycteris thonglongyai
CTCCTGGATTGAGGAATGGATACTATTTCAAGTGTTTCAAATATATCCTTAAAACAGCCTTGACATGTTCTGATGGGCAGAGAGTTTGTAGTCACTATGAGAACAGTGAGAGACTCATTAAAAAGTAAGAGCTTATAGTCAAAAGCTCTGATGAAAACATACGTTTCTCTCAGGCAGAATCTATTTCCAAGCTTTAGTAGGAAGAAGCATGATGAAGTCAGCCAAGTTGTTTGAGTAAGCATTTAAAGGCTTGTCATATTTTTACTGCAGGTTTAACACTGCTATGCTTTGTAAGCCCTTGAGCAGTGTAGGCAAAATCAAATAGGATGCCTCAGAAAACAGCGGTAATAAGAAATGCTGAAGCTATAATCCAGTAAGTGGGCAAAGAGAAGTCTGCAATCAAAGACTTAATGCAATTGACAAAAATGAAATTAGTCAGGAAGCCCAAGATATCTCTGTGTTTGCTTTTGTTCAATCCTCCACCTCACTGTGTATTGTTTGTTGATATAAACCAGAGGTAAGTGTTCAGGTATGTTTTTTGTTTTCCTGAGATAAAAATTTAGTTATACGTTTTTCTGTTTTGAATAGTGAGTTCATTTTAAGGAAAAGGGGAAATTCCCAGATCATTTGTTTAAATTCTGAACCTTTAAAAGTGTGTGTGTTTAATTAATTAATTAATTAATTAATTAATATTTTGAGTGATAGGATTGCCTTGTCAGCTAGTAGCCACCTGAACAGCTTAGTCCATGTGAAGCACAGTCTTGTTCTAGAAAGGATCTCATAAATTCAAGTGCATCGGGTGCCATGCATATTATACCACTGAGGAACACATACAAGACAACACCTAAGTGAATGCTGTGTATGGTCTCTACTTAATTGAAATATAATTTTCTTAGTTTATCTTAGTTTATGTGCCTTTGAAATAAGCTGTTTTTGATCATCTAATCAGTATGGAATTGGTCATTTACAGTAAGAATCAAGAAGGCTAATATATGATTTTATAATCAATAAAAATAGATGCCTAAATTATGTTTTATAATTTTGTAATATCTTGAATGACAAGGACTTTGTTAATTTAGTAATTTTAAAATAGGTAAGTACTGAGTATATCATGATAGCTTAGCAGGTGGGTGCTTGACTTACAATCGTGAGATCCAGGGTTCAGTTCCTATCCCTGGCCTGTGGATACCTATAAAGTGAACTGCGGTGCATTTGGTAACCCCTGGGATGACTCAACAGTGGAGGATATCACCTCCCATGCAGGAGACCCCCCAGGTTGTGAAAATAAAAATGGTAAGTATAAATAAACTTAATACATTTTCTAATCTCTGATGTAACTCAACTTGTGGCACAGCATACCATATTGAAAAATTTCTCCAAGTTTAGACTAATGAAAATTTTGAGGCTCTTAGTAACATTTTTAGCTCCATAATGGAATGTAACTTTCTAAATTCTGATTAATAATAAAATACATTGCAACTATTTTTCTTCTACAATATACATTTGATTCATCTATTGCTTTCAATTTTTCTCAATCTATATTTTTCTCTTCGTTCTACTTTTCTCCTATTTTTCTACCTCAGACTCTTTATAATCTTTATTGTGGGGGAGATAACTCATTTCCCCCTTTCAATTTCTGGTTCTTTTGGCTGGTCAAATAATTAAAATGACATAAAACAGATTTATAGGCAAACATCAGATTTAAATGTATGTGAGGGAAGTCCATACAATCATGAGAGATTCTGAAGAGAGTTAGCCAAAATAATGTATTTATGCCATTCTGGACTAAGGAAAAGAAGGGAAATATCTGGAATTTCAAAGAAAAGTAAGGCATTTCACAGAAAGATGAAAAAATTTAATTTTTGGCAAACAAATGTTTGTTGGGTTATACAGAAACAGTGGGTCTTTGATGAAAGGGACCTGGTTAGGTTCCTCCCTGTTTGTCACACCTAGTTTGTGTTATAATAGAAAAATTTAGTTACCTGAGATGATACCTTTCTTCCTAGAGCAGGTTCTGTACCTAAATTCTTTTAGGCAGATAGGGTGAAGGTGAAGAGTTCTTTCTGAGTCTATTGTTTCCTGAAAATTATCAGCTTAACATAATCATTATGCTCAAGACACACATATTGGGATGAGTGGCACATTTTGCTTCCCTATAACTAGCATAATACTGAGAGAAATAAAAAATCTGTATCTTCACTGGCAAAAATAAAATTATTATATTCTCTAAAATGAAAACTAAATTAATTATAACTTGCTCTTTATTTAGGACAAAAAAAAATCAATAAGAAAAGGATTATGCATCCAAAAGAAAAGCCAATAGTGATGTAGGTTATACTTATATAGCTTGATGAGTAAGGGTAATTTAAAAAATTAAATTTTAATTTAAAAAGCTATACATAATTGAATGCTGTAGGAATTTTCTCAGCAAGCATCAGCCCCATCCTCACCACACTCTTTCTTAGAAAACTGTCTAAGTCCGCAGGCTCCAAGTGGGTGGCGAATGGCCTTGGTGTGCTCTGAGACTTTTGCTGAGTAGCTCCAGGCTCAGCACTGGCACCAAACCAGAATCTACATGAACTTGGGGAACACAACTCTCTCCGTTCTAGTGACTCCCTCAGACTCTGGCTTACCCAGCTTGCTTATTGCACAAGGCTTTATCAGTGGCTGAACTTTAGGAGAGGCAGCAAATGGCAGTAGGACTCAGAGTGTTCTGGCTTTTTGCAGAGCTACTCCAGGCCCAGTTCTGGTGTAAGCCATCTGTGATTCATAGTGTAGCCTCTCCCACATGCCTCCAGGTTTTGCACAGGTAGCTAATGAGTGTGGGTTGCTTTGTAGCTCCTACCAAGTAGTCCCCAGCCAGTCACAGGTAATGAGTGACCAGGGCCTGTACAGGGGCTCCTCCTAAGAGGCCCCAGAACCAACATACTTGGAGGTTGGCTTCAGACCACAGCAGAGTGCCTCTCAGTTAACCCCAAGTGGCAAACCCAAAGGACAGTTTCAATAGATACCAGAGCCTGCTAGAGCAAATCTCACTCTATGGGGTAAGCCCACACACAGCAGCCAATAAATTGTGCATGTGTCAAAACCACATAGCCAATCAGCCTGAGGGTCTACCCCATGCACAGTTGTGGCAATGATCAAAGCTCAACTGTAACAGGTGGGCACATACAACCCACGCAAGGAATACTCCTGGAACACCTGACTCAGGTGACCAGGGAAACTGGACCAGGGCACCAACTATATAAAGCCACCTTCCGAAGACTGGATGATGCAGCAGATCTACCTAACATGTAGAAACAAACACAGCCTAAATAAGAAAAAAATATATATTGCAAACAAACAAACAAACAAAAAAAACAAGAGAAAACTCAACAAATGTAATGAATGAAATGGAGGCAAGCAACCTACCAGATCCAGAGTTTAGAACAATTGTTATAGAGAAGCTCAAGGAAGTTAGTGAGAACTTTAACAATAAGATAGCATGCTTAATAAAGAACATAGAAACCATACAAAAATAACCAGTGAAAGTGAAGAATACAATAATTAAAATGAAGAATGCACTAGAAGGAATCACCAACAGACTAGTTGGAAAAGAGAATCAAATCAGCAATTTGGAAGATAAGTTAGCAGAAAACATCCAACTGGCACAGCAAAAAGAAAAAAGAATCCCCAAAATGAGGATAATTTGTGATCATCTGTTCTAAAGTTTTAAATACCATGTGTGACAATGACTTTCAAATGTTAATTACTAACCTAATCTTCTCTCAATTTCAGCTCTAAATATGCAGCTAAGTTAATATCTTCAATTGGATGTCTCATTGACATTTCACATTTAACAGTCAAAATTGAATTATTGATTCCCTTCTCCATCAAAATAAAACAAGAATTAAAACACAACTCTGTTTCCCCTTTAGTTATTGCACCTTGAATTTGTGATATTACCATTCCATAACTTTGGAAGGAAAGTTTAGACTCCAAGTTGATGCCTACCTTT
This sequence comes from Craseonycteris thonglongyai, assembly GCA_004027555.1. Classification (NCBI taxonomy): domain Eukaryota; kingdom Metazoa; phylum Chordata; class Mammalia; order Chiroptera; family Craseonycteridae; genus Craseonycteris; species Craseonycteris thonglongyai. The sequence continues at coordinate 3,998 of PVKE010038825.1, forward strand.
TCCTGATCTCAACATATAAACTGTCAGCAAGTCAGCTGTCTAAAATAATTTCTTGGTTTCTCTTAATTTATGCTGTTTCCACTGTGAACCCTGTCACTAGTGTTTTTCTTCTGGATTATGACAGTATCCTCCTTCTTGGTCTTTCTGCATCTCTCCCACTCCCACGATTCTCTTCAATATATTCTCCACAGAGAAGCCAGAGGAATCTTTGGAAAACATAAATTCAACTGTGTTGTTAACCTCCACAATACCTCGAAATGATGGTTCAGTTGTGCATAAAGATGCAGTTTTTTGTCATTCTTTCTAAGACTGGTATGAGCAGCCTTTGATTCACTGTACTAAATTATCTGAAACCATTTTCTTTTGCCCACTATGCTCAGCTATGCAAGTATTATCATATTTTATAATTTTCTGGCTATATTTTTCTTTGAATTTTTTCTCCAGGAAGCTTTTTTTACTTTTTTTTAGATCTCAATCTAAATGCCAGCCCCTCTATGCTGCATCTTCTGATCACCTGGAGCTTTTTCTTTCTTTCTGATATTATCTACCTTTATACATTTTTAATGTCTTGCATCACAGTTAATGTAATTTAAATTTATTTCTTTGTTATTTTAATATCATTTTTATTATTTCTATCTCCTGAAGGTCATTTATTTTTTCACAAATATGTATCCAACTTGTAAACATGCCATTTAACATACAATGGGGTACCCATTAAATATGAATCTAAAGAATCAATACAATTTAAGATAAGTAGGAAAGAGACGTAGTAGGGTGTTTGAAATGACTTTGATAGAGAAAAGAAAAGAAAAAGAATAAAGAAAAAGAAACTTTTCTAACTTTGAGATTTTATTATTCTTAAGTGGAGGTGGGAACCTGATGAGGAAATATACAGGGGATGATAGAAATGGAATATGACCCTGAAAAACAAAAACAGTGATAGTGATGAGGATGGTGAGCAGTCACTAATGAAAGAAAAAACAAAAAGACAGAAGGGAAAAGGTAAACTGACCATGAAAAATAGTGAGAAATAGGGATGAGGAGGGTGAGAAATTAAAAATGAAAGAAATAAGAGGAAGATGGGGGCAGTGGGGTGATAAGGAGAAGTTGACTGGAAAACAGTCAAATAAAGAAATGATGGGAGTTTGAACTTGACGGTGAAAGATAACAAAAGAAGGTGGTGAGAAAGAGGGTTAGCAGGAGAAGCTGGCTGAAAAACATGGAGTAACAGAAACGGAGGGTAAGCAACAGAAAATGGAAAAAAAAAATAGAGGAGAGAAAGACACACAGAGGAAAAAAGATAAATTGACTATGAAAAATAGAGATGAGGAGGTTGATAAATGGACAATGAAAGAAAAAGAAATAAAGGATGACCAAATGAACATGAGAAAGAGCAGCCGAGGTGGATCCACAGATCAGAACAGTGATGCTGGGTTGGAACAGAGATGACATGCATGCATGCATGTACATGCTCTCTGCACATAACAGCAGAAACTGCAGTGAGATGGAAGGGGAAAGGCAGGAGACAGCGAGACAGTGAGACATAGGCCACAGGGCAGAGGGGGCAGAACTGTGGGGCTGGAGGCTGACCCTGCTGGCTAGAGGGAGGCAGTCAGGGTGGGTACAGATAGGAGACAGGACCCTCCATTCATGTGTCCCCACCCTACATCTGAGTTATATAGCCCCACCTAGACCAGAGTCTGAGCTGCCAAAGCGGTTTGATGGAGCTGGGGTGGGAATAACAGCATGGTGACAAGGGGGACCTTGGCTGTGCCATCCAGTGCTGAAGTGAGGGGTTCTGGCTTCGCTATCACAGCCTATTCCCAAAGGCCTTGGTGTATTAGCAGGAGGATGTTACTGACTCGGATGGTAGGACTCAGCATATTACTGACTTAGCTATAAATAGATTTTTTTTTCTGTAAATGTTTAATTAACTTCTGGAATCTGGTTTAACATGTTCACAGAAAGGACAGACAGCTCAGCATATTTACTATAAATCCTGAGATGTTTTTATAAAGCTTGGTCTGAGATTGTAACTATAGAATTTGGGTCAAAAAGTATTCACTAGACCTATTGTAGAACTCCAGTTCTTATTTGATTTAAGTATAGCTTCAAATTTTGACTCCAGACTTTTAAAAATTCTAGCTCTGAGATAAAACTCTGAGAATTTTTGCTAAACTTTGTTAGAGTTTCTTTAATGCAATAGAAAAGTCATATCAAGGAAGCAACACATTTCATACACAGTGCTTCTCCAACTATACATGCAGTGATCAACTGTAAGTTGATAAAGAACATTTGCTTGTTTTTTTGTACTTATGTTTGTTAAATTTAAATGATTTGAATTTTTCACAAACTGATTATATGTACAGTTATTACTTTAATTTTTTTGAAATGCTTTAAAAATGCCTAAATAAACAGAATCTTTGCAAGTGTTATACTATAAGGCATTGCAGAATAACATTGCTTAGGTTGTTTGTTAGAATTTTAGCACTTTCTGAACTAGATTATAGAAATAGTCAAGTCTATATTTAAGTGAAGTATGGTATAAGCAATTTGGGAAGCAATGAAAGTATTGGGGAGAAAAAAAAATTGCCATCTACCCTTCCAGATTCCTCTTTCTGGACTATTCATTAAATTAACATTACAGATTAACAGAAAATAAAGTAAGTTTAATTTTGTATATACAGGAGTCTGGAACTTCAAAGGGGAAGAAGGCAATTCATATAAAGATTGAAAAATAAATTTTTGGTAAAGTAATGCTGGCTGTGCTGTGCAGGGACAGGGTACATAGAGAGGACTTTGGTCTCCAAGCCTACCGGTAGTTGATTCTTTCCTACTGCACCTAGCATACATTCTTTGTAGCTATTTCAGATAATAATGCTTATCCTGGACCAAGCCTTTTATCTAAATTCTAGATATTTATTTATTTATTTTTAAGATCTATTTTATTGTTTTGAGAAAAGAGAGAGAGAGAGAAATAGAGGAGGGCCCAGAGCAGTCTCCATACTTGTACATCATTAGTTGTGATGTGATTTAATTCCACACAGGTGGATGTGGGGCTGTGCAGGGCAGGAATTGAACCTGGGGCCCCCTGCATGGGAGTTGAGAACCTTCACTGTTGAGCCATCCCTGCGGTTATCAGTTGCACCATAGTTCAGCCTATGGGGTTGCAGGAGTGGGAATCAAACCCTGGACTTTACAATTGCAAGGCAAGTGCTTAACCACTGAGCCATTCCTGCCTCTCCTTATCTAAATTCTTTTAGGCACTTAAGGAGAAAGTAAAAAGCCCTTCTTGAGTCTTTTGATTTCTTAAACAGCCTAAAAGAATCCTCATGTCAAGACCACATATTTTGAGGTGGCAAAATGCTGCTTTCCTACAATACACTACTACTACATCCCAATATAAAACAATATTGCTTGCAAAGGACTAGGACTTTCTAGATGGTGTTTAAAAAAAGTGAATTTAAATTAGCTTTAAAAGCTTTCTTGTTTATATAAAAGGTGACTAAGCATATAAATCATTAGATGATTGATGACTTCATGTTGCTAGCTAATTTCTACAATGACCTGGCATCAGACAAAGAATTGAAAGAATTAAAAAAATATAAATGAATAAATAAAATCTTTGGTAACTTCTACTGCTTTTTGTCTACCTTCTTTTTCTTCATGAATCTTTCTTCCCTGCAAGATCTCAAAACATTTTATGAGGTGAGGGGAGAGGGTATTATAAAGAACTCTATATATTTCAGCTTATCTCCATATTTTTAGAATTGATTACACTTATTGGTTAATATTAATTTTATTCTTCATTTACTTTTATGATTTAATCTAGTATATTTAAGTCATGCACTTGTATAACTCTTAAAGCATGTGAGAATAGTGTTTAAAAACATGGGCTGAGAATTAAATTGCCTAGATTTGAATTTTGACTCACAAGCTATGTAACTTTGGGCAAGTTGCTTTGTATCTGTGCCTCAGTTTTCTCATCTGTAAAATGTGCATAATTATATATGTCATAGGGACATAGTGCTGGTAATAATAATTATTACTAATTATTGTTATTCATCAATAACACAATTGATTTATTCAAATAGAGCACATATAACTTGAAAGCATAGCCACTATGTCCTTTTGTTCTGCAGTATCATACACACTTAGTACTCTGTATGTATTAGAGAAATAGAAGACATTAGAAAAAGGAAATTGAGTATGGAAAGTGGATGAATTGTTGGCATCTGGACATGATGGGGCACAGGTTAAGGTAAACCAAGAAGTGAAAAGGGGACAGAATTGCAATATAAAAGAAAGCAAATAGCCTAAATATTTGATGCAATCAGTCCTCTTAATGAACAAATATTTGCTACTTTATATTTATTTTTAAATTGTGAAACTAGGCCTATTTTTTCTAGTAGGCACTTAGTCTGACTTTTTGTCTTGCACTTCTCACAATGCCATCATCTCTAGTTGTTTTTACTTTCCCTCAAATATTAAAAGCCCTAATATATAGATTTTTGAGCTTATAGTGGTCCAAATATAGTTTCAACAAAAATTTATAAATTATTCTTTATCCTCATTCCCTTCTCCTCACTTGAAAAATTGGAAACTTCTACTTGACAATTAAAAGTTGGATTTAGAATCCTGACTGAAAAAATGATTTGACTAGAGGCAATTATCTTCTTAAATTCTTTTTCTTCTCCAAAGAATCATTGCCTCTGCATCTGTTTCCATTATGTTATAGCTATTTTCTGGTTCATTTCTTCATGTCCTCTACTCAGAGCTTCACTCAGAAGTTTTCTGATACTGATAAGATGGCAGGAGGCAGAGGGAAAGAGGTGCCTGTGGGAGTCTAATGGGCTGTTATCTCCATGCTGCCTGGGAACATAATAATCGCCCTGGTTGCCTATTTATTGCTCTTCTTTTATGTGTGCAGGTTGGCATTCTCATTGTAGCTTGCTGGTTCAAGATTCTAGAACACCATGCATTAGAGGAAGCAGAATTAAGTTTGAATTAATAAAGAATAGAAATTGAACTACCTCTGATTTGACCATTTTGTTTATATTTTTGGAAAATACCTTTAAACTACTTTCAATAGTTTCTTGTAGGAGGGTTCTGACAATGGCCTAATTCCTCTTGGTATTTCTGAAGCAAATGTGCTTAGTACTTAAGCCCCCACTTTCACCCCCCTACCCCCATGAGCCTGTGGAGGTTTAAGACTCTTAAGAATTCATGTTCTAATCTTCTGGAACATTGGTATTATCACAGTTTCCTAGTAGAAGTCACGATTTGTGTACCCAAGAGAAAATCTGGAGTTTTTCCCAGTTGGTATCTGGGTTTCTCTCTCTTATATTAGCAGTAAGTAGAAATTCAGAATTAGACCGGTAGATACATGACATGCCTATTGATTTTTATTGTTGTCACCAGAAATTATTCTTGTTATCAACATCATGCCATAATTTGTGTGCTGCATGTGCATGTGCATTTGTATATTATATTTTACTGGGAAGTGATTAAAAATAGACTATATTTTATATTATATAATTATTTTCAATATCTGTGGCAGGATATGGAAGTAGACACTAAGTAGAACATTGGTTTTTGCAGCATAATCTGAACATTGCATCATTTGAGCTTATTTTAGAGTAAAACATGCATTTTTCCTTCGTAAGAAGAAAAAAATGGATGTTAATTAAAATATATAGTTCTGACTAAAATTCTAAATATGAGTAAATGACTGTGGAAACATAGGTAATAGACCCCCTCAGTTTTTTATTTTTTTTAACTCTACAAATCAAAATAGCAGGACAAATAACTTAAAATATAGTGGCATTTAGTTACATATATGTGTATGGTAGATGCAATCATAAACAATATCATCAGAAGTGAAAGTCAAGATCCCTGAGAGAAATTATAATCAAAGTAAGTGGGAGATGAACTTCACAATACTCTTAAGCCCTAGGAAATAACTATTTCCTAAAATTTCAAAAAGTGTATCTGGCTCTGAATTGTAGTAGAGATTTGAAATGAGGAAAATAAAAAGGTAAACGTTGATGCATGTTATGAAAAGAAGCATCTTACAAGTAGAAACAGTATCAATAGTTTCTAAACATGTATGTTAAGTTCATCCCTGGGGAAGCTGGGATGGCTCAACGGGTTAAGCGCTTGCTTTGCAGCCCTGGAGACCAGGGATCGAATCCCAGCTCCGGCCCATGTGGACCCATATGCTGAACTGGGGTGTGCCCCAGTTCAGTTCTTTCCGGGGCCTATGTGTGAGCCCCTGACCCAGTTCCTGCCCTGCGTAGCCCCGCGCCCACCAATGGAGTGAAACTATATGGAAAACCAATGCTATCAACTATGGAGACTGTTCTGGGCCCTTCCCCCCTTCTCTCTATCTGTCTCTCTGTCTGTCAAAAACCAATAAAATAAATCTTAATATAAAATAAATCTTAAAAAAAAAAGTTCATCTCTGAATGACATTTGTATAAATATATTGAGTAACTAAAGGAAGTCATTGCTATTATCTGCATATGTTGGTTCAGAGTATTTTTTTGTTGTTCTTGTCTTATTTGCTTATTTGTTGTTTATTTTACAATAAAAGCATTGACAATGTATGTATCATCCTACATTAAATTAATATTTATCCATATGTAAAGCATTGTGTTAGATCCTTTTCTTATATTATCCCATTTAATCTTTACATTAAACTTATGATATAAGATGGTATTATTTTACTATTTTTCAGACCAATAAAATCACGGGTTAGACAGGTGACACACTATAATAAGAAATCATAAATGAAACTTGAATTTGTCTGATTCCATACTCCATGTTCTTTATTCACTTGCTGTCCTTATGAGTGGATATAATCCTCTGCCTAACAATTTAGAGAATAAACACAATGATTGATGATTGTTTTCATAACTTTCAACCATCAACATATGTAAGAGCTCAGAAAAACTTGAAACCAAATGACAATCTGGTTACGAATCAAAAGGAGGGGAAGCCGGGATGGCTCAGTGGGTTAAGCACTCACTTTGCAGCTTGTGCAAATCCATATGCTGAACTAGGGTGGCTTCCTGTGCAAGAGACCCCCAGTTTGGTTCTCACCTCCTGGTTTGGCCTCTGGCTTATGGAGTCTGACTCCCATGCAGAAGCCCCCAGCCCAGTTACTGGCATGTGTGACCCCCTCCCACCTGTGTGAACGAAACTGAGTCAAAAAACTTATGATGTACAACTATGGAAACTGCTCTGGGCCCTCCCCTTCTCTCTGTCTCTGTCAGAAACAATAAAATAAATCTTAAAAAGAAAGGAACACAAGTAATTCCTAATAAGCATGCAGGAGGACTTTGTGGCTTTTCTCTATAGATATATGCTATAAGTGTATTATAGCACCCTGCAACAAAAGCCTTCTATATTCTATATCTTCATCTTCCTCCTTAAGTTTAGCCTGAGGTTATATTTTATTCCTCTCCTGGAGCCTCACACATCTGATCTAGAGGATGGTTTCTCACAATATGTTCCCCACAGCTTCCTTATATTTCGGAATTGTAATTTTATGACCCCTTTTTGTGCTGTTGACCATAGAGGGAAATAACAAAGGAGGGAAAAAAAGAGTGCTGAGCCCACCTGGTTGGTAATTCTCTGGTTTAAAGTTCTCCAACTCAAAGCACTAAAGTTGGGGTATTAGGTCTTCAAAAGAACCTCTCCTAGAGATTAAAGTGGCTAATAAAAGAAAATAAGGCATATCTCTCTGTGGGGAATGTGGTTTAGTAAGCACTTGATTTAGTAATGTGCCATACTCCTACCTAAGTGAGAATAAAAAACAATCACGTGAAATTAGAAGCTGGAAAATAAAGGGCATGGCAAGGATGTATGAGTTTCCCATAGTTAAATGGATTCAGTGAAGGCTGGCCAGGATTGAGCTATTTTGCCAGTGTCATATTTCTGAGGAGCCCTGCTGGAAAACGGACATTGGATTAAGGATTACATGAGTTTAGAATGGGGAGGACAGGAAGAGCTACAGGCTTATTTTTAGTGTCAGACAAATGTGCAGTGGAGGCCCTGAGTGAAGGTTTCATACTGCACATAAGACCACTGGCATTTGATGCCTGCCCCATGGTGAATAATGTATTTTTTGTTGTTATTTCTAATAGTTTATTTGGTAGAATTTTTATGACTTTTTGCATAAAGAATCATATTATCTGCAAAAATGAACAATTTGATTATTGCCTTCTCAATTTGGATGCCTTTTATTTCTTTTTCTTGCCTGATTTCTCTAGGACTTCCAATAGGTTAAATAATGGTGAGCAGGGACACTCTTGTTCCTGATCTTAGATGAGAAGCTTTGTTTTTCAACATTAAGAATGATATTAGCTGAGTGTTTGTTGTATATTGCCTTGATTCTTCCCTATCCATTTTATTGAGTGTTTTATTATTTTTTAAAGTTAATTTTATTGTTTGAGAGAAGGAGAGAGACAGAGAGAGAAAAGAGGAAAGGGCCCAGAGCAGTCTTCATAGTGTGCGTCATTAGTTGGGACATAGTTTCATTCTACAGAGGTGCACAGGGCAGGAACTGAACTGGAGGCCACCTGAATAGGAGGTGTAAAAACCTTCACTGCCATCTCAACAGTTACAAGTTGTACCATAGTTCAGTATATGGGTTTGCACAAGCCAGGTCTGGGATTTGATCTCCCAGAGGTTGCAAAGCAAGCACTCAACCTGTTGAGTTATCCTGGCATCCCGAGTGTTTTAATTATAAATGGATGTTGTATCTTGTGAAATGCTCTCTCTGTACCTATTGAAATGATCATATAATTTTAGTCCTTTCTTTTGTTTATTTGGTGTATTATGTTGATCTATTTACATATGTTAAACTATCCTTGCACCCCTGGAACGAATCCCACTTGATTGTGATGTATAATCTTTTTAACGTATTGATGTATTTAATTTGTTTGTATTTTGTTTAGGATATTTGTCTGCATCAGTGTTCATCAGATATTGATGTGTGGTTTTCTTCTTTTTGTCTTATGTTCACTAAATTTTATATGTCAAAGTAATGTGGCCTCATCAAATGAGTTAGGAAGTATTGGTTCATATTCAATATTTTGGACGCTTTTTTTGTTAGTCAAAAAACAGTATTTGAAGAAATTCTTACTTTAGACAGTTTTTTTCAGTCACAATAATAGAAATACAGACTAAAAGTGGCTATGATGCATATTTGTTTATATTTTTTCTCATGTCATTTGTCTGTCACTATTGTTCATTTGTATTATAGGTTGATGTTCTGAAAATCAATCCTAGTTGGGAAAAGCTAAGGAAATATGCATGATGGATATAACTAATATAACAGTAGTTCCTCTATTGCAATTGCAGCAAACATTAAATGTTAATTTAGTTACAATTCCTCATCTGTGTTTCTTCCCTCTTTTCTAAGACCTGCTAAAGAAAATAGTTAAAAAGGACACAGACTGTTTTAGAACTTTATACAGTGAAGGTTCTTGGAATAAGTCTGCTTATTAATAAAATTATCATGTGCTTCTAACAAGTCTTTTAGCACTCTAAGTGTGGCACTGAAAAGGTTAGAGAACAATTTGCTTTGGCTAAGAGTATTATTTCTCAAGATTTTATGAGCTTTGTTTTATTATTTTTTGATCATACTTGGTATATCACTGTGCTTTATTTTCTCCTTGCTTTGGATCATGTGTACTGACATTATATTTATTATAGGGAAAATTATTGCAATTGAATGTGAGTTGTGGATTGGAGATGAAAAGGTATTGGAGATAGGGGAAGTACTTACTGATACTGCAAAGTTGCCAAGGAGCAATTTCACTAGGCTCAATTTAACCTAATCAAGCAAACATGGTATTTTAGTTGCTGAAATCGTATTGCTTTAGAAATAAATTCTTAATACTAAGAATAGTTCACATGTGGGAGATGGGAGAGCTAATAGTGTGAAGAGGGTTGAAAGATTGAGATATGTGACAAGGCAAATTTCAACAAAAGTGTAAAACTGGGATAATTTTTCTGAGACCCAGGGAGATGTAACTGAGACGTTTCTGCAGATATTTTTATTTTTCCAGAATTCAGTATGCTAATATTTTTATAAGTGAAGTAATTTAATATTAGAGAATGATAACCTTAGAAGAACATAGTGGAATATAAACTTGGACATAAGGGTAGAAAACATTGAAGTGTTCAGAGAAATGCATTTATCTGTTTTATTAGGAAGAAAAGCTGTATATACCAGTAGAAAAAAAATTTTAGTTTGTTTAATTTTAATAGTGAAAGAGAAATATGCCACTATTTTTTATGAAAAAAAACAAGAAAGGTAAGTTGTCTTCATACTCAGTACGGTAGTCAAAGCCCATGGCTCAAACAGATATTTGTACACCCATGTTCATAGCAGCATTATTCACAATAGCCAAAAGGAAGAAGCAATGCAGATGTCCATTAAAGGGTACATATATATAAAGAAATGTAGTTTATAGATACAAAAAAATAATAGCCTTAAAAAGAAGGGAGGTCCTATACATGTTACTATTTAGATCAGGGGTTCCCAACCTTTTTATACCCAAGGGCACGTTCTAAAATATCGGTAGAGCAGCGAGCACCAGCTATTTCTAAGGATATTTATTATTGAACAAGAATAAAAAATAATAAACAAAAATAATTTTAAAATAATAAATTTATTGTACAAATTATATACACACAAAGAAACATATATATGAAACATAATACAAAGTAAATAAAAAACACACGTATAATAAAATCATTTAAAAAAACAAAAGAAAACATAAAAAAAAACAATCTGTCAGTGTGATCTTTGGCATTGCATTTCATTGGCCAGTGCCTCGTAATTAGGAGAGTATGACGACAACCCTGTTAGCAAACAGTTATTAAGATGCTCATCGGTAAGTCAAGATCTATATCGTGATTTTATTAAATTCATGTTTGAAAACAAAGATTCGCATAAATACGTTGACCCGAAAAACGATTAGATTTTATATGCCGCTTTTTTTTAAAAATGGGAATCTTTCTTTGTCGACTATGTTCCATAAGTCCTCTGATATTAAGGATTTTACCAAAATATCGTTCTTAAGGTTCAAAATGTCTAACTCTAGTTCTTCTGCTTTCCCCTGAACAAGGTCTGCAATACATGCGGCTAGTTCTATTACATTTATTTGGCAAGTAAAAGGATTGATACAGAAGGAGACAATTGGCTCGATATTTGTAAACTGCAGAAATCTCTCTTCAAACTGTTTTTGAAGCACTTGCAGGGTC
>PVKE010038826.1:0-15277 GCA_004027555.1 Craseonycteris thonglongyai
ATAGGCCTAAACCTATGTTTTAACTGTAAAATTAGGGGGTCGCCTTATACGCCCGGTCGTCTTATACGCCGGAAAATACGGTGTATATATATATATATATATATATATATATATATAAAGCAACTTTCTGATTACTACGTATTTTATCAAATATATGAGGTAGGAATCACTTCAGAAAGCTAAATTAATATTCTGATCAATAGAAAGTAAAACAAATTAATAAACTGATTTTAAGCAATGTTGATTCTTATGAATCTGTCTACTGGAACTGATCACCTTGGGTACAATGATATAAACCACATTTTTGAATCTCAAGTTAAAAGATCAACACATATGATAGTGACCCACTGAGATTAAAAGCAAAAGACCTTATTGAAGTAGTTTGACAGGCCTATATGTGGCTTTACGTGAAAGAGGCTTGAGTCTCACACTATCTGAAGCTAGTTGGGGAAAAAGCTCAATTCCTACATTAGCAGTGAAAAGTGAGAAAAGAAAGGAGAATGGCAAGGGGATTCAAGATTTCCCAAGTGGAAACTGACTATTATACACCAAGATTTTATTACCTTCTTCACAAGTATAAATTGATATATTTGAGTATCTCAAAGAAGGATAATATATTAGAGGAAGAAACTGCTTTATATAGTCAAATATTTTTTCACAAAGCATATACAAATAAATGAAAGAAAACATAAAATCCAGGTGCTCTAAGAAAGTCCTTTTAAGAATGAGGTAGAAAAAGTAAGCAAACAACTATAAAAAGAATGAGGTAGAACAATAAAAAGTATTACTTACAATTATTTTGTTATTATAGAAGTTATTCACTTGACAAATACTATCATTTTCTTTCTGGATGCCACTTTTAAGCTTTTCTATATCAAAATGAGTATTCAACCACTCTTCCAAAAATTGGGTCATTTCTTTCCTATTACTTAATACTTGTTGAAATTCAATCTTTATGGTGTGGAAGTCACTTTCTGAAAAATCTTTGAGAATTTCCTGTGTTAAAAAGGAAGTATTGAATTGCTTGAACATTATGAAAGTTTTTACCTAAATATCACACAAATATCAAAAAGAGAAAATACCTTTCTGAACTCTCGTTTTTAATATCCTGAAGTAAATATAGTTTTAATTATTCTAGTCATTTTAGAAATGTAACTCTAGTTTAAAACTTTATTCTAGTTATTTGAATAATAAAATTTTGGCACATATGGTATATAATAGAGGCATGCCTACACACATTTTGTCTGTTAAAATGAAAACCTGTCAAAACTATAAACCTGTGACTAATAATTACAATATGAGAACTGCTGCTAGGTGTAGCTTTCCTGCAAATACAGCAGGCCTTACATGTGTGTTAAGAATTCCCTCTGAGAGCAGGAAACTCCATGTGGAGCTGGTACAATAAGAAGGTTTCTGACTCCTGGTCACAGGTCTAGGAAGTTTTAGAAGACATGTAGAAACTTATTCTGAAGTTCTGTGAATTCTCACTTACTGATAGATAGTAAGTCTCTTTTTGTATCTGTGAAGTTCTGAAATGAGGCTAGCCTAGTCTGTTACTTGGCTCTCTTTCCACTTGGCTAACTGTCATTCTGCAAACTATTTTTAACTTTTGGTAAATAAAAATGCCTCTAAGCACACAAAAAGGTACCATTCCACTTGCTAAAAAGGCTTAAAATTGAATTAGATCCAGTTAAAAAAAATTATACCTCAATATGTAGATCCATCTTCTGGTTCAGTTTGAGGTCCCTTAATTCTCTGGATGGTACATCACTATCTTTTGAAAGGTGCTGAATTTTAATTAGAAGTTCATTTTGCTTTTCTACTTCATCAATACAAGCCATTTCAAATTTATTGATGGATTCATGCTGTTCTTCCTTTGTCATTATAACATGGCTTAACACATACTTGCAGAGAAACAAAATGGGGAATTAAACTTTTATCATGTTTAGAGGATATTTTAAACCTTTAAGACTACAAGTGGCATGGCATCTCTTACTTATCTATATCCTCTGATAAGGGAATTAGAGCAAGCCTCTCTCTATTCCCAATTTTCTCCTATCAGCATCTTGGAAGAACAACTTCTAGTTCTTTATTTCCGACTTCTTACTGAATATACCTCATAGACATCCTGCCAGCATCTCAGATTCAATATGCTTAAAATGTAATATGATCTTTCCCCCTAAAAACCCATCTTTCTTGCCCCCCTTTTGGGTTACTTATATCACCAATTACTTAGGTTTCCCAGCAAGGCACATGAGATTCATTTTCAACATTCTCTTCTGCCTACTTTAGTTTGGTGACCAACAATGGGTGTACTATGCCTCAAGCATATTTAGATGTTCAGCTTCAAGGTGACAATAATTAGAATGCTATAGGTTACAGGCACCATATGAATAAGTTCTGGATGACAGACTGTCAGGATTTGTGAAAGATCATCAGAGCTTGAGGGGCAACCTAACTAGGTAGGGCTGACATCTTCTGCTCCCTACTTCCCCAACTTCCTCTGTTCCTAACCTCTTATAATTTGGCCTCTTCCTTAACCACTCTTACTTACGAAGGTCACCAATGAGCTCTATCATTCACAAACTGAGGGGATCTCTTCAGTTCACATTTTGGCTGTCTAAATTATTTGATGTACTCCCCTCAGCTGACCCAAGAGATACCACTTTTGTTTGGTTCTCTCCTGTCTCTGACTTTTCCAACCTCAAACCCATATGTTGCTCTTTTTCCTGTTACTGTCTCTTGAAAATTTATCTTTTCCAGAGCCCTCTTCTTATCCCAAGTCTCTTATTCCTCTAGTATGCTTTCTGGGTGATTTTACTCACACATACTGTATTATCCACCACCTACATGGTGACGAATCCCAAGCCTTTATCTTTAGTCCTGACTTTTCTCCTGACAAATTTGACTCACAGTTCAATACCTACTTGGTTTCTCAGCTTGGATGTTTCATCATAGGTGTTTCTACCTCAAAATATCTCAAACTAAATACGTGATCTGACCTCCTGCCTCACATGCTTTGCTCCTCTTCCTTTTTTTCTTTAGTCATTAATGGTTACCACTATCCACAAACCTGGCAAACCCCAAATCCTGGGATGCAATCTAAACTTCTCTCTTACCTTTACTGTCAATCACATGGACCTACTGTTTTAAGCTGCTCAGTATTTCTTTAATTTCCTTTATCCTTTCCATCCCTATGAATCCTTCCCTCATAGTACAGTCTCATCTGGACAACTGTAACTGCCACTAGGCTTATCCCCTGCAAACATATTTCTTCTGTTTGTAGTGAAGTACCTAATATGGCAATCTGATCATGTTACTGCTGCCACTTATATAACTGTCCAGTGGCTGCCCATCATCTATAAATGAGCTCCAGCCAAACTGTATTGACTGAGTCTGTCTTCCATTACAGTCTCATCTTTATAGTTTTTTTCTTCTATTATGTCATATAATCCACACTTACTTTTATCACTGCACTTTTTACCTGTTTCTATGTCTGCCTGCCTCACCTGCTAGACAATGAGATACTTGAGACGTCATTCATACCTGTCTTTTGAGCACCTTACCCAGTGTCTCGGTCCATAGGCAGAGCCCAGGTTTTGTTGAATGACCAGGTCCTAGGTGCATGAGGATCTTGCACTTACTATTTTTAGGACCACATAATCTTTAATTCATTAATAACCGCACTGAGTAGTAAATATGCCAACCCCAAATCAGGATTTAAATACACAGAAGTTCATAACTGCAATTTATTGCAATATTCAAAAAGATAAAAAGGTGGTACCTGAAGTTTCTTTATGACCCTATGGAATTCCATGGAACACCTTTGGTTTATAGTGATAAGTTTTTGAATGTGTTTGATTTGTGGATATGAAAGTGAGAGGTTTGCTTTTACTTTAACTGAAAGCTCTTTTTGGGTTTCAATCTCCTTCTCCAAGTCAAGAGACAATCCATTTAAGAACTCATAACGATTATTCATCTCTGAGTATCTCTTCAGAAGCTCCTAAAGAAAATGAGAATTCATGCAATTTAACAAATCATTCTAATTTAACAATAAATGGTTTTAGCCTTAGAATTGTAACAAAACTTATACTTTAACATTTTCTGTGGGAAAGTAATAAATTAAGACCTTAGTGTTTAAAAAAATAGGAAACTGTTATTGATTTTGGATTATAGAAACTATACTTATTGTAGAAATTAAACAAATTTAAACAAATATAACAAAGAAAACCAGAAATAACCTTGTTATCATTTGATACATTTTCTGTTAGTCTTTTAAACATCCATGATTTGAATGAGCATCTACAAAGTCTGAGGAGAAATTTGAGTAAATTCTATCCAGCATGTACTGTAGCTCAAGGCTAAATGCTGGTTTATGTTTACAGTAGCCAGTGTGAGTTAGCAGATAAAATAAGTAACTAAGAATCAAATAAGCTTTTTTACTAGTTTGACATAGCCTCTTCACATCTTTCTATTTGCCTAGAATCTGAGTTTCTTAAACCTTTTATGAGAAAGTTTAGGTCCTAGTTCTGCCACTTCCTGACTGGGGAAATCCCTGAGACATGTTCTCAACTGCAAAATGAAGACTACAATAATTGCCACAGAGTTTCCTAGGGCAAACAAGTAAAATATTATATAGCATCTATAGTTATATCTACATAATCTATACAATATATATACATATTGTATGTTAAAGGAAGTAAAATTATATTTGTAAAAATGCTTCTAGGATGCTGGGACGGCTCAGGGGGTTAAGCGCTTGCTTTGCAGCCCTGAGGTCTGAGGATCGAATCCCAGCCCCAGCCTGTAAGGATCCATATGCTGAACTGGGGTGTGGTCCCCAGTTCGATTCTCACTGGGGCAAGCTTCCCATGTGGGAGGCCCCTGGTTCAGCCCCCAGCTTGTGGGGGCGTGCCTCCGATGCAGAAGGTCCCCTGTCCCAGTTCCTGCCCTGCACCCTCCTCCCCTCCCGTGAGGAATGAAGCTGTGTCGAAAACTGATGACATACAACTATGGAGACTGGTCTGGGCCCTCCCCTTTCTCTCTCTGTTTTTCTCTGTCTCTCTCTCTCTCTCTGTCAAAAAAATAAAAAATAAAAAATAAACAAATTAAAAACAAAAACACGCACAAAAAAATAAATCTTAAAAAAAAAATGCTCCTATATCCAAGTTTTAAACTTAGATTTGGTTTCAAGTTATGGTTCTATTAACTTACTAGCTATATGACCTTGGGCAACTACTGAGCCTCAATTTCTTCATTTAAAAATGGAGCAACAAAACCTATTTCAGGAGGTAAAGCACCTAGCACAGTGCCTGGCATATGGCAGACAATAAGCCCAAACCCATAAGCTCAAATGACTAGAAGTGAGGCAGGTGGCAACTGGTCTGAGTATATATAAGTAGAGGAACACATTAGGTTCAAGTTGCTATGATAATTTAATAAAATGCTTACTTAGTTCAAGGTGTCAAACAATACAAGGGCTTCTGACAATAATGAGTTCTCTTTTTCATAATTTAAGTAAAGCCAGAGAGATATACATTTATCTGGGATGTTGGAGAGGGGATTTCCTGCCGTAAGCCTTAGGATAAATCACATTATGGTCTGAAACAGCACAGCACAACCATCCATTTGTACTTTTAATGGATGTATATTGAATGCTGACTTCTGTCAGGACCATGCTAAGTAGTGTAGCTATAAACAACACAAAATGTCTTGAGGGATCTTGCATTCTAATACAGTAACAGTAAATCTCGTTGGTTTTTCTCTCAATATACAGAATTCAAACACTTGCCACCACTTCCACTGCTACCTTTCCTGGCCGAGCCACCATCTCATCGCCTGGCTTACAAATCGTCTTGCTTCCATTTTATTTTCAACACAGTAGAGCCATCACTTCAAAATCTAAGTCAGATCATGTCTCTGTCATGGTCAAAACTCTCCAGTGGATCTCCATCTCCCTCAGAGTAAAACCCAAAGTCCTTTTAATGCCCTGCAGCCTGCCTCCTCCCCATTTACTCTCTGACCTCATTTCTTACTAGATTTCCCCCTTCTTGATGTTCCTGGAACCTGCCAGGCAGGCTCTGCCTCAGGAGCTTTGTCCTCGCTGTTCCCTGGCCTACACTGCTCACCCTTCAGATACCCGTATGGTTCGATCCTTTACCTCTTCCAGGTACTCATATTTGCTCACATTTTACCTCATCAGTGAGGCCTTAAAAGCACAAGCCCACTTCATTTTGTCTGTGTGTGTGTATTTTGTATACATATATATGCACACACACCTGCACTAGAAAGTTTTGGAAAATATTGAGCATTATCTACTCATTCCACAGAGGTCCTCTGATTCCACAGGTTTTTGAAGGATACCAATATTCATCTGTAATTTTGACAGGGGCACTTACTTTTATCCTGAAGCACTTTTCTCTGACGCTCTCTGTAAGGTGCTGTTCTTCATCACACAGTAACTTTTTTTCATATTTTACTACCTCTTTGTGGTTCTGTTGGTCCTGCTTGACACAAGGAAATAAACAAGGATTCAGGTATAACTGCACTCACAGGCAATGTTTACTCATGCTTTTTCAATTACATATTTTATATCATTTCAATAATGGAATGAAATATTATACCTGCAAATAAAAAACAATGCTAAAAATGGTCAGAAAATGAATAATAAATGGTACCACTAAATCTTGTGAGTGACCTCAAAACCATTTGGGAAAAAAAAAAAAAATCTTTTGGAGACAGGATTTGTTCCTATAACTGTCATAGTTGCAAGTTAGGTTTTAGATTTATCTCTGGTTCTTACTTTTCCAAATCTCTGCCTTGGAATTATTGCTGCCCACTAAACATACTAGCAAAACTATCTGTACTACAATGGTGTTCTACAGCCGATTCATATACGAGGGCTGTCAGAAAAGTATCTAGACATGTTATATGAAAAATAGAAGCATTTATGGCTGGATTTTCCCCAGACAGCCATTGTATTCTTCCCAGCATCTTGGAACAAAAAACTTATATCCTGATTACATTTTCTGTTTCTAATTACAAGTACAAAACAAAACATTTTCTTGCATTTGTTTATCTTACTCATTATAGCAGGCATGTCCAACCTGTGACCCAGGACGGCTCTGAATGCAGCCCAACACAAATTCTTAAAACATTGTAAGATTTTTGTGATTTTTTTAGTTCATCAGCTATTATTAGCATTAGTGTATTTTATGAGTGGCCCAAGACAATCCTTTTTCCAATGTGGCCAGGGAATCAAAAGGCTGAATACCACTGCATCCCAGAAGAATGACTAATTGTTCCAAAAGCATTTGTTAATGATTTAAATCTCTCTATAATTTAGTTAGGGCCAACATAAAGATGATTTCCAAGTATCTGATGTTTCTATTAAGATTGCAAATAATATTGCTTTCCGCTTTATTATTTTTTTTAAGATTTATTTATTTATTTATTTGTTTTTGACAGAGATATATATAGAGAGAGAGACAGAGACAGAGAGAAGGTGGTGGAGGACCCAGAACAGTCTCCACAGTTGCACATCAATGGTTTTTCCACATAGTTTCATTCCACAGGTGGGCGCTGGGCTGCACAGGGCAGGAACTGGGCTGGGGTCTCACCCTGATGAGAAGTGAACTGGCACTCCCAGTTCAGCACATGGGTCCGCACAGGCCAGGGAAGGGATTTGATCCTTGGTCCCCGGGGCTGCAAAGTCAGCGCTTAACCCACTGAACCATCCAGGGTTCCCCCTGCTTTATTCTTGATATAAGAATGAAAAAGGTTTTTATAGATTTCATACCATTTCTTAGTAGTCTGATTTATGTTACGTTTTAGATATTCAATTTAAATACTCATCCTAGAAGGGCTTCCTTTTCTTTTTTATATTTATCTTGCCTTTTTATCCTCTAATTTCAGTAACAAGTGCCCATGTCTAAAATTCTATCACATAGAGGTAGTGAAATGGGGTGTTTAATCTGCTACAAATCTAATCCTTCAATCCATTGAGAATAATGCTATTTCTTGGTTTAAAACCTTTCTAAAAGTTACATTGGAAAACAAAACAAAACAAAACAGCCTGCTTTATTTAACAACTCTTTTCTTAAAACTAAAGAATTAAAATAGTATTTTCTAAAAAAGATTGTGGCTTCTATTAAAACTGTATCCTGTATTTGTGTGAAAAATTATATGTATAGTAACACAATTATCCATTACTGTTTATAGACATCTCCAGAACAAAAACAAACCAAACCATTGTTACCTTTTTCAAAAAAGCTTGATTCTTACAAATAGATACTAAATAGGGGAAGATTCTGAACTCACTCTAGCTATCATTTCTCTTAAGATTTCTCTGAATTGGTCTCTTTCGATTTTGAGAAACAATTTTATCCTCCTTAGCTCATCTCTTTCCTTAGCTACAACTTTTATTTCTTCAAGGGTTTCATGAAGTTTCTTAGTCAAGTGTAAGTTATCCATTTCCACAGTCTGCATAGATAAATTTTGAGCCTCAAATTGCTTCTTTAACCATTCCATTTCATTCATTTTCGTATGAGTTTTATTGACACTTTCTTTAATTTTAAGAAGTTGAAGCTGTTTTTTCTGAAGTTCTTGGATCTTGAGATAATTACAAAACAAGTTAGAATACAAACAGAATTCCTTTAAGGAAGGAAACTAGTGTCTTTTTTAAAAAAATATATGTACATATATATAATATCTGTCTACATATCTGTATCTATATTTTTGCTCATTTGAAATAATTTTGGATACTCCCAAAAGAACAAAACAACACATGCCTTTTTCTGTAATTCAGCTTTTGATTTACTTAAATCTTGTTTAATATTTGAAATCTGAGTTGCTTTTTCTGAAAATTTCTCTCTGAACTTATCAATAGTTTCTTGGTGCTCTTTCAAATGCACATTAGCAACTTTTAGTTCCTGTTGTGTTTCCTGATCCTTTATTAGAAAAAATTGAGAAATATGACATAAAGGCACATCACCTTTTTTAAAGATTTAAACAAAAAATTAAAAAATGAACACATATAGTTAAAAACAAACATACCGTACCCCCCTTAAATTAGAACAGTAAAGGATATAAAGTAAATGTTCCTGTCCTGAGCCTCAATCCTCCCAGTCCTGCTCCCTGCTGAACTTTTCCACTTATGTTTTACCTTTCATACCACTTGGACATCTTTCTAAATCAGTATCATATGCCCCATTTGTACGCTGAGTATTCCATTACACAGATGAACCCCCACTTAGCCAGTGCCTTTATGGTGGACACTTGGATTGCTTCTAGATTTTGTTCAGCACAAAAAATGTTGCAGTAAATGCTATTGTAATTCTGCCCACATGTGTGAATATATCGGTAGGATAAATTACTATTAGTGGGGTTGTTGTGGCAAATGTATATGCTCATAAATTTTTAATAAGATATTGTGAAACTGTCTCCCTAAAAGGTTATAACATTTATATTTCACCAACAGTATCATTTATTTTCAAAGGAAGAAGCTTCTTGCATTGACACATTTATTAGGATAGGAAGAAAGTGCAGAACTCACTCTAGCTATGCTTTCTTGTAGGTTTGCCTTGAGTTGGTCTCTCTCCAGTTTGAGAATCTCTTCTGCTTTCCTTAGATTATCTCTCTCTTTCATTACAGATTTCATTTCTTCAAGATTTTCATGAAGTTTCTGAGCCAAATTTAAGTTCTCCATTTCTATTTTATTCAGAGTCAAACTTTGGGCCTTCAATTGTTTCTTCAATTGCTCTGTTTCAGACATTTTTTTCTTTGTTTCACTGATATCTTCTTTTAACTTAAAAAGTTGATGTTCACTTGCCTTAAGTTCTTGGATCTTAAAAAGATCAAAAGTAACATGTTAGGATACAAATGGTGTTTAAAGGAAGGATAAAGAACAGTTTCTAAATTAATTAAGACAATCTTCCCACATTGCTCTTCCCAATACTCTATATGTACATAACTGCTCAATTCTTAAGTGCATATAGCACAGTTATTCTGGACATATATACATCTATGTACTTATAACCCAGGTTAAAATACAGAAACTTTCTAACACCCCATAAAGTTCCTGTGTGACCTGTCCCATAACTAATCATTATTTTGACTTTTATCATCCTTGATGAGTTTTGCCTGCTTTCAAACTTATAAATCACAATGTATTTATCCTTTCTCCTGTTGACAGGTACTTGAGTTGTTTTCAATTTTTTGCTATTATGATTAGTGTTGCTATGAACATTCTTGTACATATCTTTATATTGAAGGATGTGCTCTTTTCTCTTAGGTACATACCCCAGCAGTAGAAATGCTGAGTCATAGGAAGGTATATGAGGGCCGTCTGGAAAGTATCCAGCCATGCAACCACCAGATTGCCAATGGCTGAATTTTTTCCGGACAGCCCTCATATGTTTAGAGTTAGTAAGAACTGTAGCTAAACCATTTTATATCCCCAGTGGATTTTAGGCACAAATAAATCAGATAGCTAATCAAAATACCACCCCTCCCCGCCATCCTTTCTTACAACATAGTGTTTGAATTTTCTAAACCATTTGCATATTTGATATTTCATCTGTCCTGTCTCAGAAACAATCCCACAGTGTTCATCAGTAATTTCCTGGTGCTCCTTCAGATGCACGTGAGCAATTCTTAGTTCTTCTCACTTTTTCAGGTCCTTTATCATTAGAGAAATTTTAAGAACTGTGAGATATCTTAATGTTAACTAGTATTTTTTTTTTATGAAAGTGATACATTTTCTTTGTAAAAAAAATAAAACTATTACTTCTTACTCTACATCTTTGTTGTTAGAGAATA
This sequence comes from Craseonycteris thonglongyai, assembly GCA_004027555.1. Lineage (NCBI taxonomy): Eukaryota > Metazoa > Chordata > Mammalia > Chiroptera > Craseonycteridae > Craseonycteris > Craseonycteris thonglongyai. The sequence continues at coordinate 10,819 of PVKE010038826.1, forward strand.
ATAAGTTTTCCTCTCTTCTGTCCTCCCAGCCCCACAACTTACTCCTGCTTTCCAGAGGCAAACACATTATATGAAGGCTGTCTGAAAAACAATCCAGCCATAAATGCCTCTATTTTTCATATTACATGGCTGGCCACTTTCTTTTTTTTTTTTTTAAGATTTATTTTTATTGTTTTTGATAGAGAAAGAGAGATACAGAGATAGAGAGAAGGGGGAGGGCCCAGAACAGTCTCCATAGTTGCACATCATTGGTTTTTCCACATAGTTTCATTCCACAGGTGGGCGGGGCTGCACAGGGCAGGACCTGAACCGGGGTCTCACCCCAGTGAGAACTGAACTGGGGGAACGCCCCAGTTCAGCATATGGGTCCGCACGGGCTGGGGCTGGGATTTGATCCTCGGTCCCCAGGGCTGCAAAGTGAGCACTTAACCCACTGAGCCATCCTGGCTTCCCCCTGGCCACTTTGTGGACAGTCCTGGTACACGTACTTTTCTACAGCTTGCTTTTCCCACTAAGAGTTATTTTGGGTTTCCAAATTGGACAATCAAATCTATTTAATTTTTTTCTAAACTTACAAATCGTTTATTGAATTGTTTATTTATGAAATTTTCCACTTAATATTTTCTGACTGTGTTTAATCATGGGTAATTAAAATGTATTCTGACATATCGCTCATATTTACCCAGTTTCCTTTTGATGGACATTGTTTCCCATTTTTTACAAATTGCTACAATGAACCACCTTGCTGTTTATGTGTATATTTGTGTATGTTTATATCAAAAAAGGGTTCATTGCTGTCAGAAAAACACCACATTTACTCACTAGGAAGAGGTACGAGTGTAACTTACTTTAGCTTCTTTTTTTCTGAGGCTTTCCCTGAGCTGGTCTCGCTCCATTTCAAGGGTTCCCTCCATTCTTCTTAGGCTATCTCTTTCCTTAGTAACATATTTTATTTCTTCAAGGTTTTCATGAAGTTTCTGAGTCAATCTTAATTTCTCTGTTTCTATATTTCCCATGGTTGAAATCTGGGCCTCCAATTGCTTCTTCAATTGCTTTGTTTCATACATACTTTCCTTGAGATCATTTTTTACCTTAAGAAGTTGATGTTCTTTCTCTTGAAGTTCTTGGATCTTGATATAAACAGACAATACATTAAGACATAGGTAGATACTGACATAAAGCTAAATAATAATTATTAAATTATATAGGCCTAAATCTCTACTTCTGTTTAATTTTAGTTAATTCACATACTGTTTCATTACACAGAGGTGCTGATTCAAATTCTGTTACTTAGGTTTAACAGCTTAAAAAATTACCTGTGCTTTTAAGGTAGTATTTTTGTTTTCTAAATCCATCTGCATATTTGATATTTCATTGGTTTTCTTTGAAACAATTTCTCTGAGCTTATCAGTAGTTTCCTGGTGTTCTTTCAGACACATGTGAACAATTCTTAGTTCTTCTTGCTTTTCTAGGTCCTTTATTGTTAAAGAAAAATAATATACTTAGAGTAATATAATTCATACAGGATAATTAATAAAATTTCCCCTCCCTCCTTACTCCTCCTAGTGGTCATTCTCTAAGTTAATTTTGGATGTTTATACATGCTAAATAAACTACTCCACAACTTCCCCTTTTCCTACCAGGACGTTTTCAAGTTGGCACCATAGCTCTGCATCCTTTGTCTATAGTTTAGGATTCCATGGTCTGACTGGCATTTAACCACTATCTTTACTTGCAGTTAGAATTTTTCCTATTGTTATTTATTTTTTTTGCTTTGTTACCGCAACTTGCTGCAATGAATATCCTCTACAAACGTCTTTATCTTTGCACAACTGTGCTAATGAATTAGCACAGGATAAATAGATGCAACTAAATTTTTTTGGGTCAATGAATAAACTTACTAAAATATTTGGAAGATATTACCAAATAATGCCCCTTTCCCCCCACCTTTTCCAAGGTAGGACCAATTTTACACTCTCATCAACCCTATCACTCATGGCTCTTTTGGGACACAATGCCGTATTTACTAAATGGGGGGAAGATAGTTACTCACCCTAATTACAGTTTCATGTAGGCTTTCCTTGAGCTGGTCTCTCTCTACTTTGAGAGTCTCCTCTACATTCCTAAGTTGATCTCTTTCTTTTGTAACAGATCTCATTTCTTCAAGGTTTTCGTGGACTCTCTGAGTTAACCTTATGTTCTCCATTTCTAAATTTTCCAGCGTTGACTTTTGGATATCAAGTTGCTTCTTCAAATATTCTATTTCATGTATTTTTTCCTGAGTTTCATTTATAGCTTTCATCTTAAGAAGCTGATGTTCTTTTTCCTGAAATTCTTGAATCTAAGAAAATCATAAAGCAAATTAAAACACAGGCAGAGTGGTTTATTTTTGAAAGAGATTTATTTCTAAATTAAGTCAGTCATCTTTACATTTAGTCTAATGTATGCATTGTTTTCTTCCATGGGGATATGAGAAACTCAATAATTATTTTCTAACTTAACAAAATAAGACCAACCTACCCTTTCCCGTAATTCAGCATCCGAATTTTCTGAATCTCTCTGAATATTTACTCTTTGATCTGTCTTCTTTGAAATATTCCCTGTGCTAATAGCTTCTTGGTACTCCTTTAGAAGAACGTGAGTTTTCAGTTCCTCTTTGATTTTCTGTTCCTTTATGATTAGAGGAAAATTAATAACACTTATTTGTGAACATCACTGCTATCACCTTAACACCATTTTTGTATCCAAAAAACATCAGAAGAGGGAATCTTACTTCAGCTATAATTCCTTTAATGTTTTCTTTGAGTTGGTCTCTCTCCATTTGAGGGGACTCCTGTACCCTTTTCAGTTCATCTCTTTCTTTAATTATAATTTTTATTTCTTCTTGACTTGCCTGAAGTCTCTCAGTTAACTTGAGTCTCTCGTTTTCTATACTTTCTAGTAATGAATCTTTGGCTTTGAGTTTCTCCTTTAATTGTTCCAATTCACTTATTTTTTCTTGAGTATCACTGACTCCTTTGATGCAAGTAAACTGCTCCTGTTTCTCATGAAGCTCGTGTATCTTAAAATGATAAAATAATAGCCAAAATATATAACACAGGCAGAAAATGTTTATATATGTATGTATATACATGCGTATTTGTGTGTATATTTTTTTAAAGAGAAAACCCAGGATGCCCTCCAAAACAATTTAGTATGTAAACAGTAGTCTTTGCAATTCAGCTAGCTACCACCCTCAGGTTTCTCCCATTGTTCCTTTACCCCCAATTTACCTTTTTCTGTAATTCATTGTTGGCTCTTTCTAATTCCTTTTGAAAGTTTGATAGTTCAGTTTCTCTCTCTGAAAGAGTCACTCTCAGCTGATCAATAGTTTCCTCCTGTTCTTTCAGGTGACAATGAACATCTTTAAGTTCCTCTTTGATTTCTAGATGCTTTAATAGAGGAAATTGTAAGAACTTACACAAACATAATAATGATTACCCAAAGGTTTAGTTTCTACAAAAAATATGTTTACAAAATACTAAAACAAAACAAAACAAAAAAATCACCCCACACATACAAGGAGAAAGGATACAACCTACTTTAGCTCTAATTTCTCTCATGTTTTCTTCTTGTTGGTTGCTTTCAGACTGAAGAACTTCTTGCAGCTTCTGTAGGTCATCTCTCTCCTTAGTTATAGATTTCATGTCCTCATGACTTTCTTGAAGTCTCTCAGACAACTTGACGTTTTCTGTTTCTAGTCTTAGCAGTGCTGACTCTTTAGCATTGAGATCCTCCTTCAATTGCTCCATCTCATTCATTATTTTTTTTGTATCATTGTCTTTTTCTTTCATATTGAAGAACTGTTGTTGTTTTTCTTGAGTCTCCTGGATCTTAAGAGAATAATAAAGCAATACAGTTGATATCCAAAGGTACTTTGTTTTATTTTAGGGGAAAGGAAATCAGGATACTTTCTAAAACAATTAAGCCAGGATTCAATGGTTCCTTTACAGATCAGTCTTCTTACTCCTCCACTCTTCCAGTATTCAGGTATTTAGCACTTATTTATTGAGGGCTAACTGTGCTGTATTCTCTGAAATCTTATTAGAGTCTGGAGATAAAACAGAAAATGAGACTTGCAGAATCTCTGCTTTTTTGAGACACTTTAGGGGGAAAGTAGACATTATGCCAAACCTTACCAAATAGAGGTATTGGCTTCTCCTAGGGTATCAGTGGCAAACCTAACCTACTGTGAATGGTTAGGAAGGGATTCCTGGGGACAGAAAGCTTCAGTCAAGAAATGAAGGATGAAAGCACTAGTCAGGCAAAAGGAGCCATAGTAATGCTGCAGGTAGGGAGGCCAGCACACATGAATGCCATGAGATGAGAAAGAGCAATATACTAGAGTAGCTGGAACTTGATGAGCAGGAGGGAAAGTGAACTGAAACAGCTAGAGATCAGCAAGGTGTGGGAGGCCCTC
>PVKE010038827.1:0-15274 GCA_004027555.1 Craseonycteris thonglongyai
CCTCTTGATGAGATTAGTGTTTTATAGAAGAGACACTAGAGACCTTCCTTCTTCTCTGCTCTACTTCACGTGAGGATTCAATGAGAACATGGCCATCTGTAAGCCAGGAAGAGGGCACTCACCAGACACACTATCTATTGGAACCTTGGACTTTCTAGCTTACAGAACTCTAAGAAGTAAATGTTGTTTGAGCCACCCAATCTATCTATGGTAATTTGTTGTAACAGAATCAAACTAATTAAGACACTTAGCCCTGAAGATTTATTAAGAGTTAACTATGTAAAGGACAAGGGGAAGAAGAGTTTGAAGACCATTCCAAGAAACAATAAGATATGTAAAGGCCCCGAGGTGCTCTATAAATATCATAATCAGTTTTCTGGAATGTTTTATGATTGATGCCCAAGAGTCTTTGTTAAGCAAAATAATTGAAAATATTTAACTATAGCTGAGTGGAGCAAACTTGGGCAGAATGATCAAGCTCAGCATGTTTTCTCTTCTGTAAAAATTATAAAATGTGTTTGAAATTTGTTGGAGTAAAATAACTTGTATAAAGGGTTTGTGCTATTTCTTTGAAGTCTGTTAACAAGTTCAGAGGCACATGGCATGACATCAGAACACGAACTTTGATACTGAAATTATGGGGAGGCAGAAAAGTATATGATTCAGAAAGGAGTTATAAGGCATGCGGTATTATGACAAGAAACAAGTCCAGCCAATAACCATAACAAAGATCAGGTTGGTATGAGAATGCTATTCACCTTGGGAAGAGGAAGGGTGGAGGGAGAAAGTAAACATTTTAATCAAATCCAATATTTGTTTTTATTGATTTCTCTTTGTCAGAGGTACCTTGTAGAATACTTACACTGTTTCTGACATCGAGATATTTGGCAAAAGCTGTTGGATTAGTCAAGGTAAAAGCTCAGCTCTTGTTGTAATCTCCTATATTTTACTTATCTGTGATTTATTCCTTTCTCTACAGGAAGGCTCTTTTATTGACAAAATAAATGAAATTGAGAACCCCAAAGGGAACTTGATGTCCACTCTCACAAAATAGGTTTGCAAATTGTAAGTAGCAGCCAAGAGAAGGATTCAACTTCATTATAATTGTAGGTTTCTTCTTCTTTTTTTCCTTGTTTGCTGCAAAGTCAATAGACACAGATTTTCTGTGTTAGCCAAACAGTTATCCTTGAAGTTCCAAATTGCCATGGTATATTCCTACATTTCAAATGTGAGTATTATTTTAAAATGTTAATGTCATTTATTGCCATTATGACTATACCCACTTGTGATTAGGAACTCTTACACAATTTCAAATCTACAAAGCTTTTTAAAGTAAGCTTTCTACTGGGATAGTTGGCATTTTCTTATTTGCTTCATCAAGGTAAGAAAATCATCAAAAATATTCTGACAAGCCTGAAAGCTGTCTTGTTTAATATGTTCCATAAGGTTTTGGACCAGGTTGAGATAGCACAGCTTCCCAAAAGTTTCAAATAATGTCCTGGTTAATATTTAACGCAACTATAGTATTTCTTACTAAGTTTTGTGTCAATGAAAGACATCAAATGCACAGAGACAAATAAATTTACAGACAGAATAAAATAAAATTAAAATAATTCCTAATAAATACACATCAGACTATTTTAGTGTTAAAAATGATGGATAGGAAAGAAATTTTAGTGTTAAAAATGATAGGCAGGGAAGAAACATAAGCTATAGGCCTCGATTCTTACACATGTGTGGTTCTAGTATGATGTCTCTATTTAGTATTGAGACTCTGAGAATACTGTTAGCACTCTAAGGACCTCATTCCTCAGAGCCTAGTCTTTTTTATTTTAAAGTTAAGACCCAGAGCAGTGAAATAATAAATTTCAAGTGTGAGAGCAAGAACTAGAGTCAACTCTAACTGTAATCACTTTTCTGAAACCCTTGACTGTGTTTGTCAAAGACTTCTAGTTGTCAAATGCAATAGACATATTTCTTCCATATTTTATTTCACACCTTGGCAGTCTAATCTTGTCATTTAACCCTCTTTTATGCATTTCTTCTCTCCTAGCTTCCTAATACCCATTCTGTCCTGGCACATCTCTTGCTCTGTGACAATTCCTTCATGGATTCTAATCTTATTTTCTTTTACTCACTTCACACATTGTGTTTCAATGAGTTAATCTATTCCCCTTAAATGTAGGACTCCTATATAATTTATCAAATTGGAGTAATGTCAAAATCAAGGTGGGGATTTTATTAATAATTCTATAAGGATAACAGGAATAAACTGAGACCGTTTTGAGCAAACCTAGATGCATGGTCATCCCATCTCTGTGAAATGATAGAATGCAAAAATGGTTTCAATTATCCACCTCTTCCTGTATCTAAGGTTTTGACCCTGTCACTTTATAGTCCCAACCGTCTCTCACTCTGGGGTTTGGCCAATAAAATGAGAAGGAAATAATGTTGTTCAAGTTCAAGCCTAGTGCTTTGAGAAACTGTGCACACGTTTTTGGTTTTCTTGAATTGTTGAGCTTCCTTGTTCTTGTACTTGAGTTTCTCCATGAGAACACACCCAGCCTAGTCTGAGGGTTGGGAAGCTAGAAGCATGCAGAGGATGAGACATGGGGAGGATTTTGAAGGAATGCCAGCTGACCCCATTCTCTAAATGACTTGGCCTGAAAACAGAAACGTGAAGGAGCCCAGCTGAGATGAGATCTTCCTAGATAAACCCAAGTTTTACTTCTGATCCACAAAATTATGAGTTGAATAAATAATTCTTACATTAAGCTAAAAATATTTGAGGTGGTTTATTATGCAATGTTATTGAGGCAATAGATAGCTCATACTCTAGCTGTATTCTTTCTCCTCAGATTCAGATTTGTACACTACACATACTTTTATCTGAATCACACACAGACATTTCAAAGTCAATTAACCCCAAATGAAGTTTAAAAATTTCCCCAAATGTATCCTTTAATTTATATTGCTTAATTCAGAAATCCTGTTTTCCAAGTTAAAAATCTGGGACCATATTTAATTCTCACTCTTTATCAATTACAATAGGAGAACTATTCCTACTGAGCTTATCTCTTAAATACTTTTGTAAGTCATTGGACCTTTTCAATCAGGGCTCTTGCAAGAGTATCAATCCCCAGTAATCTAATATACCCACTGAATGCAATGCATTGATTTTTTTTTCTCCTGTTTACCCAGAATTGAAGAATGTTTTTAAAGATTTATTTTATTGTTTTTGACAGAGATAGAGACAGAGAGAAGGGGTAGGGCCCAGAGCAGTCTCCATAATTTACATCATCAGTTTTCAACATGGTTTTGTTCCACACAGGTGGGCGGGGGCCTTGCAGGGCAGAAACGAGGCTGGGGGCCTCCTGCATGGGAGGCACATTCCCTCGAGCCAGGTGCCGAACTGGGGGAAGGAGTGAGAACCAACCTGGGGGCCTCCTGTACAGAAGCACAGCCCAGTTCAGCATATGGGTTCACATGGGCCAGGGCCTAGATTCAATCCTTGGTCCCTGGGGCTGCAAAACGAGTACTAAACCCGATGCACTATTCTAGTTCCTCCCAGAATTGAATAATTTAAAAAGTGTCACTCTAATAACTTTCTCTAGGGTTTAATTCTCTTGAAGAATCCAGATTGAAAAAGGTTGGAAGGCCTCACTCTTTTTATTACCAGCAATATTGTAATAGTCTACCTGGTTGTTCTACCTTGACAAGTCTCACCTTTTTCTAACTGGTCCTCCATGAGTTATGAATTGGTTTAGTCTTCATCACTGATTTTTATTTGTGAGTGAAGTGTATTTAAGGACAAAGTTAGATCCTACCTGACAAAGATGTTAACAAAATTAAAGCAATCATATATGACTAATACCTTAATATTGCTTACGTGGCTATGTATCAGTAACACTCCTTAAGTATGAAAACCTGCTGCTGTCATGTCACTATCTTTATAATGTGTATTGCCTCAAAGATTGAGGTGGCTGAGCATTTGATATACTCTTTGAAAGAGTTGGGGGGAAAAATGGAAGAGTCAGTTGATAAGCTAGTTTAGCAAATGGATGTGGCCTTTGTGAACATTTACTTAAAAGCACATTGTGGATCCAAAATGACAAATCTTGACCTGAGGGATTGATATTGTCTTTCAAGGTGTTACATCCTCCCAGTTAGAATGCTTTCATATATATTCTAATGCCTTCCTGAGATGAGAACTGTGAACTCTACTGATACTCGTTCATCAACAAAATTTTCTAAAAACTGCAGTAACTTTCCAAGGTTTCCTCTGTAATTTAATCAGGCCATCAATCAGCAAGGTTAGGTCATACAAGCTAATATTTCTTTAGTGCTCAGATACAGTTGAATGAGTTTTGGTTTAACTAGAGGCAAAATGTTAGTTCCTCATGACATTGAACAGTTCCTGGAGTCATTATTTTGACAGCATCTATTTGACCTGAGAAAGTTCTTGCCTGCAGAAATAGTCTCAGGGCAAAATTTGCTTATATAAAAATTTAAGAATAAAAATGACCTTAAGGATCAGTTTCAATCATATATTAAAAGTAAATGTGGGCTTCTGAATAAGATAATGACATGGACCCAGGCTTCTAATTTCCCCTACCCAGAGTTTATAAGAATGACTAGGAAAAGATAAAAACAAGGAACAACATGCTCTAATCCTGAAGACTAGAAAACTTGTTATCAGATGCCCAAGATTTCAATGAATGTCTGCTATATACACCACACACCAAATTGGCTGGAATAATGTACAAAGGTCTAATTTGTAGTTTCCCTGCCATAAAAGAAGAGCAGCATCAGAAGTATTCAGAAAATGAGCCCAGAAACCCCACTAATACCTTTGAGAAGGGAGAAAAATTTATGAGACTAGTTGGCATAATACACAGAAGGTGACTGTAGTTAGGGGTGTTTTTCTGGAATAAGTGTCTAAAACATAAACAAAATACACAGAGGGATCTCCCTCTAGATTTGAATGTGTCACAAAGCCTCAGAAGCAGGCCTTCCTTTTGGGTAAAGGGCTAAGAGAATCAGAAAGCTCATGAAACCTTTTAAGGCTTCTTTCAGAAGGGGAATATAAAATAAATGGAGAATAAGCACACTTACACCAATTTTCAACTGTACCATTTCTTCTTCATCTCACTTTGTTCCTTAAACTGTAAGACTTTGAAATGATCCTAAAAGTATAAGTAGGGGCAATTTTAAAGAATCAGAGAAAATAGCTGTCTCTAAAGCCTATTCTCTAACAAAGAAAGGAGAAAGAAATCAGAAAACTTCTGAATTATATTTCCCAAAAGTTCAAGATAACTCAGCATCAAACAACTTAGGCTTGTATAAAGTTACAGTAAGTAGCAGTGAGGTAGGAAAAATGTGAGATCAAGAAAATGTAATGCAGTGGGGGAGGGGAGTGTGTAAAGATGTTATACAGGATGATAAACCCCAATTAGAGAAGGCATCTGAAACTATAAATAATTTCTCATTATGTTGAATATCTATTTAGTTAAGTTGAATGTACCAGTTATATATGTTCAAACATTTCCTGCTAATTTAAAAAGTATCACTTATGGCTCACCCATCCAAATGTGTTTTATGAGAGTCAGGCTGTGGGGAGCTTCTCAGGTTGATCACAGGAGCAGAGTATCACAGTTTCCTGAACATGCTTCATCAGCTAGCTGCAAACTCATGTTGCTCAGAATGGCTGCACTAAGAACACCCCATACTTTTCAAGCTGTCTCACTCCCATATCCCAAGTGGAAATAAAATTGTAGACGTAAACTACCATACTCTGTCAAGTCTGTTGAGTATGAATGAGTCTATGACCTAATTATATTATAAGAGTGGAAACTAAGTATTTGCCTGCAATGCAATAACTCAGGTTGGAGTCAAATCTTGGTATCTGGTAGAAACAAGACTCCATATAGTGACAGTTCTAAAGAAGTGAAGAAAGCTATTTTTATATGAGTCCAATCAGATCTCTTTGAGGGCCGGCCTCAACACTGGCAGTGGTCAATGATAAACATGGGTATGTACTGGGGACCTAGAGAAAGAAAAATGTAGATGACGTTGCTACCTAGCTCTCCAGGGCAATTTGAAGAGCAACCCCAAATTGGGTTACATGTGTGGTGCTTAATTATTACTGATAATTCAAAGAATCATAAACAAAAAAAAAAGTAAGGCTTACCACAATAAACCAACTAGATTTAACAGGATAATGTGTTAGCACATTTACAAAGCCTCATACATTAAAAGAATTAAACTATACAAATATGTTCTTTAGATAAAATGAAATGAAAATAGAAAATGACAGGCAAAAATGGAGAACTACATAAACATGTGAAAATTATACAACATACTCCCCAATAGACAGCGGGTAAAGAAGAAATTTTATTTAAAAAATCAGAAAACACTTTTATATGAACAAAGTAAAATTAAAACATATCAAAATTTATGGAATGCTTCTTTAGCATTGTGTAAGAGGAAATGTATAGCTGTAAATGGTACACTAAAAAAGAATAAAAATCTCAAATGCTGATGTAACATTCCACATTAAGAAAGCAGAAAAAGAGAAAATTAAGTCCGAAGCAAGAAGAAATAGTAAATATTAGAGTAGAAGTAAATTAAATAATGATTTAAAAAATACACATAGAAAGTCAACAATAAAGTTTGTTCTTTAAAATGAACAACAAAATTGAAAATCCTTTGTTAGACTGACCTAGAAAAATTGAGAGAAGATTCAAATTATTAAAATCAAGAATGAAAGAAGGAGCATCACTACTTAATTTAAAGAAATAAAAAATATTACAAGGGAAACTATGAACAATATGGAAATCAATATAACAAAAAATATGACAACAAATTATATAACCTATACTAAATGAACAAATTTCTCAAATTGAATTAGTAATCAAAAACTTTTCACACAAAAAAGCTTAGGACTAGCTGGCATCTATGATGAATTTTGCCAAATCTTTATTGAAGAATTAATATTAATCCTTTAAAAGTCTTCCCAAATATATGACAGGAAGGGACATTTTTCAACTCATCCTGTGAGTCCAGTGTTTCTCTGATTCCCAAATCAAAGACATCACAAGAAAACTATAAACCTATCTCTTGTAAATGTAGGTGCAAACATCCTTAACAAAACACTAGCAACTTGTATAGAGCAACATATTAAAAAAGTTATATACCATGATCAACTAGCATTTATGCCAGAAATATGATGTTGGTTCAACATACAAAAATCAATCGATAGAATGAAGAAGGAAAACTACATGATATTTTACTAGTTACAGAAATAGTATTTAACAATATCCAATACCTTCTCAGGATAAGCTCACTCAACAAATTGGGAATTTTTTTAACGTGATTAAGTCATCCGCAAAAAACTCACAGCTAACATCATACTTAATAGTGAAAGACAATGTTTTCCCACTAAGATCAGAAATAAAACAAGAATGTCTGTTCTTGTCACATTTATTCAACATTGTTTTAGCACCAATGTCCAAAGTTTTGCCTTTTCTGGGCCACATTGGAAGAAGCATTGTCTTGGGCCACACATAAAATATACTAACACTAACAACAGCTGACAAGCTAAAAAAATAAATAAATAAAGGTCCTGAAAAAACTCTGTTTTAAAAATTTGTGTTGGCATGCATTGCATTCGAAGCCATCCTGGGCTGCAGTTTGCAGTTTTCACTGTTCTAGAAGCTTTAACCAAATAATTAGTTATCAAAGAGGGCATGCATATTGGAAAAGAAAAACTATCTTTGCAGATAATGTAATCTTGTATATAAAAAATTAAGAAATCAGGGGATGCCAGGATGGCTCAGCACACAGAGCACTCATCTTGAAGACCCGGGGTCCAAGAATCAAATCCTGGCCCTGGCCTGTGTGGACCCATATATTGAAATGGGGTGTGCTCCCAGTTTGGTTCTCAATGGGGCAAGACCCCCACCACCACCACTTGTGGAATGAAACTGTGTGGAAAACTAATGACATGCAACTATGGAGACTGCTCTGGACCCTAACCCTTCTCTCTGTCTCTCACTGTCTCTTTCTCTCTGTCAAAAACAATAAAAAAATAAATCTTAAAAGAAATAAGAAATCTAAAAATATTAAAATTGGTACATGAAGTTGTATATTTATACAAGATTAACACAGAAATATCAACTGTATTTTCATACCCTAGTATTGAACAATCTGAAAATTAAAGTAAGAAACAAATTCATTTACAATAGCATTAAAAATAATATAATACATGGGAATAAATGTAATAATAGTATTGCAAGGCTTAATTAAGTATGAGGCTTCTTTTTGCAGCTGTAACAAATTACTACAAACTTAGTGAGATAAAAATAATGTGAATGTATTTTTTTCCAATTCTGCGGGCCAGAACTTTGAAATAAGTACAGGGGTAAAGTCAATATGTCAAAAGAACTAGCTCTTCCTGATGTCTCTAGGGAAAAATCCCTTTCTCTTATCACATCATATTACATCACATCACATCATATTATATCACATCATCACATCACTCTTACTCTGATCCTTCTGTCTTTTTCATCTACATTAAAAGGAGCCTTATGATTATATTGGGTCCATTTGGGAAATTTTATTTTAAGATCAGTTGATAAGAATCATATACAGGGGGAAGCCAGAATGGCTCATTGGGTTAAGCATTCACTTTGCAGCCTCAGGGACCCAGGATCGAATCCCAGCCCCAGCCCGTGCAGACCCATGTGCTGAACTGGGGAGTTCCCCCAGTTCAGTTCTCTCTCTGTCTCTGTATCTCTCTCTCTCTCTCTCTCTCTCTCTCTCTCTCTCTCTCTCTGTCAAAAACAATAATAATAATAAAAAATAATCATATACATTAGCAATTTTAATTCTACCTTGTTATATAAAATAATATTTATAGGTTCTATACATTGTCCTATGTCTTCTCATGTTTTTCTTCTTCTTCTTTTTTTTTTCCATTGTTGAAAACCTGATATTTAAAAAAGTATAATGTGGTAACTCTGGAAATCAAAATTTTTCCTCTCCAAGGTTTCTTAATGCTGCTGCTTGTTGTTGTTTTTTTACTAACTTTCCTAAACTAATTCAATAAAGTCTAAATTCTTTTTGTATGTGGCAACAGAAGTATGCTTGTTTAGCTTAGCAGTCAACTAAAGATTGAACAGGTAATGATTAAATGCTTTGAATCAATAAGTCATGCAGTCTTTGGCAAGTGGCTCTGTGTACATGTTGGGGCACTTCTTGAACACTCTGAATGCTTATAACTGCTTCAGTTTTTACTTCTTGCACAAGCCCTCAAGGTTAGCCAGAGGTGAGAGATTAGACCCTTTTCAGCTCTTTCTTAGATATGATCACAGCCCTCCCAATGCATGTGTCCTTTGATATTCATAGAAATATGAAAAGCCCCTATGGATATGTATTTATTTATTTTTATTTATTTATTAATTTTTTGACAGAGAGAGAGAGAGACATAGACAGAGACAGAGAGAGAACTGAACTGGGGGAACTCCCCAGTTCAGCACATGGTTCCGCACAGGCTGGGGCTGGGATTCGATCCTCAGTCCCTGGCACTGCAAAGTGAGCGCTTAACTCACTGAGCCATCCTGGCTTCCCCCGCTATGGATATTTAGTTCTCTAGCTTTTCTATTTAATAATTTTAGTCAGTCTTGTGCTTGCTCAACTGCCATTGCTGCCTGAGGCAGTTGCAATTTTAAACATTTACTCTTAATTGTTTGCTATAAATGACCTGGCAAATAGTTTATTCTAACAGAGTAAGCCCTGACTCAGGTCAAATAAAAACAAATCCTGCAAGTAAGACTTTCCAAGGGGCCTCTAGAAAGTTCAAATAGTCCTATTTTTCTGAGAACAAGATCTCCGAAATTGTTCTGCCTTTCTACTTGCTAATTTTCATTTTCCCAGCTACCGTGAGTGTGACGCAGTTGCTTTTCAAGATTACTGCAGAGTTGGGGAGAGAGGCTTGGGGATGAGACACGTTAAAATACGAACTGTTTTACTCAGATTCAATAATTTTTCTTGACTAAATGCTCTTTGCATTGGCACAGGCCATTAGCTAAATTCTAGAGTTTTGAAAATGTTAATTTTGGCAAGGTTTGCCAATGTTCTCTTTGCTTTTATGGAGGAATAGATTTTTGAAATTCCCTATTCTACCATTCTGAAAATGTTTCTCCTTTTATGGTGAATTTTAAATAAAAGTTATTCTCATAATCTTATATCAGATAAGATTTTATGTTTTAGGGTATTTTTGTTTTGTTTTGTTTTGTTTTCTGCCAAATTTCAGACTAACAAGAAGTTTTTGTTTCCTTAGATGAAGTGGTCTTGTAGTAAAAAGTTGTTTGTGAGTACATATGTATTTAGGCTGACCAGATGTAACATTTTAAATGGGCCAGAAAACAACAGCACTGTCTCATTTCAAATAGTGTATGTATAATCAGCCTAGTCCCACTGAGCTAGATTTAATTCGAGGTGTCAGTAGGCTGACCATATGTGTACTGTTTGAAACCAGACAGTACTGTTTTTTTCTGC
Source organism: Craseonycteris thonglongyai (assembly GCA_004027555.1). Classification (NCBI taxonomy): domain Eukaryota; kingdom Metazoa; phylum Chordata; class Mammalia; order Chiroptera; family Craseonycteridae; genus Craseonycteris; species Craseonycteris thonglongyai. Next base: position 10,561 of record PVKE010038827.1, read on the forward strand.
CCTGTTTAACATGAGATGTCTGGTCAACCTCATATGTATATGTATGTGATATTTATGAGTATATCCCTATACTCAGATGATGCCTACCAGAAATATAAGAGAAAGTGGCCACATTTGTGGTTTAGCATCTTCAATTCTATTCATTTTAGTTAAAGATATAATCATTTATAATTGATCTGCTGTGTCCCAAGAATAAGAAGATGAGTAAGACACAGAAACTCCCCTGAACACACTTATAGTATTCCTAAGATTTCTTTTTCTGGCTAGGAAGAGAGAGACCTAGAGACAATATTTGTTTCAGAACAAACCAGATCTAGGCTAAAATCTGCCAAACAATGTCAATGATGCTGCTCTTCCCAAATGGTTACTGTAACGCTAATGTTTTCCTAGACGTTTTTTCATGCTGTCTTCATGCAAACCTTAGAAGTAGGTTATTCCACATTTAAACAAGCAACTGAGGCTCTCAGAGGTTAAATACAATGACAGAGCTTGTGCTCTAGGCACACTTGAAAAGAAGTCTGGCTTTAGAAGGCACATCTTATGTACACAGATCTGGCCACTTGCCTGAGGAGAACCCTTGGGTCTAAGTTTTCACTGAGCTGTAAGACCATAGAAAATATTTTTTAACACTTTTCTCTCTGGTGGTCATATATTACTTTTGGAATTAGACAACATATAGTTAAAAAATTATGGTGTTATTTTCGATGTTTATCCCTTTCACACAAAAGTGACAAACTATATTCAAAACAGAAGCACAACACATATCTCTTCAAAAAATATAAAGTAGAATAGTATTATTTAACTAATATATCTAAAAATTACCTTGGTAAAGATCTACCGGGGTTTCTAGATTATGAAAGCACCTACCTCTGAAGATGCTTTCAGGAAGTAGAAAACATCACCTTAGAAAAATATTACATCAATCTCTTCATTATATTTTGAAATTTGAGCTCTTGGTATTTGTAGCAAATAAAGATTATCCAAGCTTCTATTCTTTTAAATAACTAAATGACATACTTTCATACTATGGTTTTAGACACTATATAAATACATAAATAGGTAGTTTGAACAGGAAAGAGAGAGTATATGAGGGATTTGAAGAGGATCTTTTATTCACAATCCATAAATCTTCTTAAAAGGGTAGAAGTTATGTTTAACAGGATGCTGTCCGCTCTGTTTCTGCCTCAGGCGGTGAACTCAGGAAATAATGCAGCACTGTGAAATTGGTTAAACTGCTAATCCCAACTGCTTTCATTTTATAGAGATATTTGGGAAGATGCATGTTGTTTCACATAATAAGATGTGGCTTTACAAAAGAAAATGCAACTCCAGGCATCAAAGAAAAGAACATTGTATTTACATTCAAAGCTATGTCACTGTCATTGAATAGTTCCTTGATATAGGTAAAGACCAAATAATATACTATTAAGTTAGTGTAATGTGCATTTTATTGATCTATTAATATGAAGCTGGAGATCGATATGCAACTTTATACTTTAGTTGACCAAAGTCTAATCTAAATTGAACAACAATAATAAAAACATGTCTACAGATATAGGGGGTCAAATACTATATACTTAAGCAAAATAAGTGAAAAATATAGGAATCATGTCATTTCACTCACATGTTGGATATAAAACAAAGCAATAAATGAACAAACAAAAGAAACAAACAAAAGAAATACTCATTGACACAGACAATAGTATGGTGGTTACCATAGGGGAAGGAGGTTGGGGGTAGGTTGTAGAAGGTAAAGGAGGTCATTATATGATGATGGAAGGAGACTAAACTTTGGATAACGAGCACATATGTAATATATAGATGATGTATTACAGTATGGTATAATTGAAAGTTATATAATCTTATTAATCAATATCATTCTGATAAATTTAATAATAAAAAATTACTATTTTAAAATGCATATTTTTGGTGTTTCTGGCCAAAATATTTTTCCTCCTTAAACATAATCTAAGACCTAATAAAAGGAAATATGGAAAATTCTTTCTTCTATAAAAGAATACAAAGAGTTAATTGTTATAATTATTTTAATCATGATTTTTTTTAAGGGCTAAGAACAGATGGATAACATATGCCTTTTCACATTAATTATATTTGTCTTTTAGTTTACAACTGCTTCCATGTTTAACTTGTTAAAAAGTTGAGAAGGAATCTTACCAATTAATGTTCCATGGATAGTATTTTTCCAATGGAGCATCATGTTACCCAGATATAATAATGGATGCTTCCCTTCTTAGCTTACTGTGTTTAAGGCTACTGTTTTTCACTATCTGTAAGTTTTCATATTTCTTATCAATGAAAAAAAAAAGAGTAACATTTATTGAGCATGTATGTGCCAAGCAATAGTATTTGCATTTTTCATGTTATAGCATTTTGCCTTCACAATCAATTTACAAAGTACCGGTAGGTATTATAATACCAATTTCACAAAGGAGAAAAATGACATGACTAGCAAGCTATAGTTGGAATTCTAACATGGTCAACCTGAAGCTCTTACTCCATGTGTTAGCTGTTTAGATATTTCTATCTTGCACTGGAGTGTGGTTAAGGTCCCTTCTTTTCAGTATTGCACACTTTGCTTTTTTAATAGTGCAACGATAACACCACAGCATATCCTCTGCATTGTTCCATTATTCATCCCATCCCATTCAGTGACTAATGAATAACTTTCAACAGCTGGTTCATCGGTCTACCTAGTAAATGCATGTGCTGTTTTGCCTTAACAATGTATGATCACCACCTAGTGGTAAATATGTCATAACAGCCAGTTCTACAGTGATTATTGCGTTACATATGTCATTCCTAAAAAGTGTCTTGATGTACAGATCCTACTAAAGAACCTACACACTTCAATGCAAACAAAACCAATTCTAGGGTAAACAGTATATGGCAAAGATCAGTTATGTATATAATATAATTTTGAAATAATACAGCTTTTGGGAGATAGACCCTTGTAATAAAGAGTTTTAAAATGCCTTCAGAATGCATAGTCTACATATAATGTTTACAGTTAAAAGCTTTCCATATATTTTATTTTTCAGTTATGTCAGAATTTGTCACTATTGCAAATATTATAATTAAATGACCACCATTAAGAAAAAGAAAACAACGTGGCTAAAATTTATTGAGAATGAACAGCAACTAGAAAAATAAGGAGGCTTGTATACTCATAGATATGTGAGAACTTTCACAAATGGGCCTTACTCCTATCTTGATTTCAGTATTCTAGGTATTTTTGCCTATTTGGTTTTAAGCCCCCCACTTTGCTCTATTACCTGTAAGCATGCATTTATCTTTTGACCCATCTAACTCCAGATTGTACACTCAACAGATCTCAGTTCCCAGCTCTTCCAAAATTTATTCTTGTTAATTTCAAAACATGGGGTTTAACAATATTGGGAAACACATGTGTCTTAAGTGTACATGTTAGATTTTTCACCCAACCATCTTAAAGCAACTTTCAATATCTATCTATTAATATAATTTATAATAAAGTGCCTTCACAGTTGGATCATTTATTTATTCCATACTTTTCAGATACTAATTTGACTTGGTTATTATACGAGGGCTATCCTGAAAAATTCCAGCCATTGTCAATATAACAAGAAAAATTACATGGCTGAATACTTTCTGAACAGCTCTCACATATTGTTTTTAAAGATACAATTGAATTCTACTTTTTACATTCTTCTTAAAAGTTTTGCATCTATAATTCTGAAATAGGCCTACAGTTACGGGAGAACTAAATTTGTCTGGTTTATAATTATGTTTATGCTGTTTTTGTAGAAACAGTAATAAAATTTTATTTCTATTTTCCTTTTCCATAAAAAATGCAATTAATTAATTAATTAATTGAACTAATTAATAAAAAATTAATTGATTTTTTTTTGGATAAAATTTTTAAAATTTAGTCATAAAACTGTTCGGAATAGAAACATGACATAGAAGTTTCAAAACTAAATTTTTCATTGTTATTACTCTGAGTTTCTGTTTCATCTTGATTCAGTATTGGTAACGCTTATTTCACATAAATCTCTTATTTGATCAAACAATCGAAGCATACGAGGGCTGTCCATAAATAATTCAGCCATGTCAATATAACAATAACAGGTATATAGCTGGATACTTTCTGGACAGCCTTCATATATACTTTTTACTGTACACTTATGTAGGTTTAACTCCTTCTAAACTGCCAAAGTTTATATTTATACTTTCTCACTTTTATTTCTCCAGCAGCTTTTTGAAGCAGCTGACTTATTTTACTGTAGTTCCTTTTTAATTATGTTCTCTATCAAAAAAAAAGAAAAAAGAGAACTTTGTATTAATATATATTTACTCTTTTAGTTCTTATTCATTACTTTCTACTATTCATATATTCATTAGTTTGCTCTTACGTACTTCACTGACCAGTTTGTGCTTTTAAAATTGAATTCACAAATTGCTATGTTCATTTTTTTTTTTAACAAAGCATTTAGAGCTATGAATTTTACTCTGAATACAGCTTTGGTTACATCTCATAAGTTTGATACGTACTGTGGTTTGATTGTTTACCAACATGGTAATCAGAAGTTACAATTCCTGTTTGATCTATTATTTATTTATTTACTTTTAAATAATTCAGGTTTTATTACATTTTAGGTATTGATTATTCATTGACTTTTATTATAAATCTTGCTCACAAATTATGTTTTATATA
>PVKE010038828.1:0-15241 GCA_004027555.1 Craseonycteris thonglongyai
CATAGTCTACCAAACTGCCAGGGATTCATATATTGTTATTTCTCAGCCTGGCTTCCTAGGCATTGCTCCCAGGGCCAGAGCAGCTACATTGTTCAGCCAGTGTTCTGTCAGAGGTTGTGCTTAAATTCTTGGCCAGTGAGGCTTCCACCCTGTGTCAATGGATCTGTGTGCAGCTTGGGGATTGATTTCAAAACAGCCCCAAACCCTGTTCTGATCGCTTCTGAGTAGGTTCCTCACACATGGGCACAGCCTTCCCAACCCACAGGGCTGACAGTGATTCCTGGAGGGTGATTCCTGTCTCTTCCTATGGTTCTTTCTGTTAAAATCCTTGCTATTCTGCTATTTCACTTGTTGCTACCAGTGTCATGGAGCTACCAAACCCTCTTAATTGCTCTCCACCAAGATCTTTTTTGTTTTCAACAACACAGTTAGGCCTAGAATTCTCCAAACTCTTCCAAATATAATCAGTTCCCTTCAACAGAACTGTTTTCCTGCCTGTCCCCCTGAGCAGAACCTCTACACTGCTGCACAGGAGCTGGGAGCAGGCAGGGCACAGTGGCCTGGGTCTCTAGGAATGACATCCCTGTTCTGTGAGTGGGATGTGGAGTAGGTGCTGGGTAGGGGACAGTAGCCCCTGGACTTCTCAGCAGAGAGCCTCCACACTGCTGGGGCAGGGGCAATTGGGGGCCCCAGTATCCTTGGCCTGCCACACAACTAGAGTAGAGCTTCTGCCCTATCAGTAGGAGCTAGTGAGGATGTGATCCTTAGTCCTCTCAGCCACCCCTGCCCTAGAGTTTCTGCCACAGGGGAAGGATGTAGACAGGGAAATGAGAAGCGCTTGCAGCCTGCCCCTCATATGGTAAACCAGTAGCCCTAGACTGGGAGCTAGGAGAAGAGGTAGCCTCCTCCCCTCTACCCTTACCCTCTCATGTCTTCTTGGCCACACTACCCATTCAGTGCACAGTTCCCAGAAAGGATTTTCCTAAATATTGGGGGATGGGGGAGGGGTTAAGGGAAGGGGACAGTGACTCAAATGCCAAGTATTCTCATTGTTCTTACTAAGATTTAGTAGATTTTCTTGAATGAATGTTTCTCCATTTGCTATATGCCCTTAGGACAATTTCCAGAGCTTTAACACGTTTATTTCTTTAATCATTTTCATCGGTTAAATGGTTGTTTTGCTGGGAAAAGCGTCTGCCATTCTCCTCATTATGTCATTCTACAAGTCCCTTCATACTCACATTTATAACTATGGTTGCTGTTAGTTACAAATCCATGAGTCCTAAACCATTCAAGAACTTAAAAAAGTTATCTAGTCTATTTCCTCTGCCTTTGAGCAGGATAATACCTTAGCCAGCCAAGATAGATGAGAATCTATACTGGTTTTGAAAACTTCAGAGAAAAAAAATATTCACAGCCTTCCCTAATAACCTAAATCAGTGCTTAACAACTCTCACTGCCAGGAATCCCTTTCTTGGATATAACCTCAGGCCCATGTGGTACAGTTTAAAGGTCTTTGCTCTTCATCTGTCCTGGAGGTGATAAAGAACAGCTGGTCACCACACAGCACACTTCCTCTCCAGGAGGAACATCCTCTAGTCCCTTTTAAAAAAAATCCTACTTGGCCCTGTCATTGGAATAAATAATCTTAATACTCCTCATACTATTCTTCACTCTATGAACAGTCTCTGTACTCTCTTCTGAAATCTTTTTACTCTTTGTATTACCCTCTTAGGACTGGAAATGTTTTCCCACGTGAGGTCTAAGCACTGCACACATGATGTTCTTGGAGCATTTATTAACTATGCAGAGTCCTATGCCCCACCTGGACACTGAATCATAATCGTGGCAGTGGATGTGGGAATCAGCGTGCCTAACAAATTCCCTGTGGGGTTTTGTTTAAGAGCCCCTTGTGCTGGATTGTAGCCCGTTCTCCCCCATTAGATCACAAGTTACAGCACTTTGCCTGCACAAGAGAATCACATGGGAGCTTTTAAATATCTTAACACCCAGCTGTACCCCAATTCAATTAAGTCAGTGTCTCTGGGCATGGCACCTGGGCCAGCACTCTTTTTAAAGCTCCCAGCTGACTTGCACATGCAGTCAAGGTAGTCAGCCAGTCTCTCCCAGGAAAGGACTGCTAGTGTTTGTATCCCAGCACCTCCTAACACAGAGCCTAGTTAATGGGATATTTCATTATGAGCATGAAATTACCTTAGTCACAGTGAAGATAAATCTTTTTGTTACTGTTTGTTTTGGAGAAGAGTGGAATTTGAAGAGAGAGGTGAAAGCTTCTGGTTTGGAATCATGTAAGATTAGAGATGCAGAGAGACAGACGCCTGTGTGAAGGTTTCTACTAGCCACTGTGAAGATTGGCTATGTGGACAGTGAGTGTTAAAATCTTCACATTGAATGATCTCAAGACTCCTTTCATGTGCCACCTCAGACACAAGTGGCCTCCGCTGAGTCTCATTCCATCCATCACCTTAGTGGGGGACAAACTACAAACTCTACCAGCACCACCAGGTAGTGTATCACTTCATGCCTATGCCGTATGCCCCTCTCCTCTTACCAGAGATCAACGATAAGGCAGATACCCTAGGTCCTCACATATGGGCAAAGCCTAAGTGTGACGAAGTTAACACTCTAAAGGGCAAACCTTCAGCCAGTGAGAGATAGGAGCTGGTAGATAAATTAGCCCCCCTTTCTCCACAACCTTCCAACCCCCGCCATATGAATATAAGGTTCTGAAACAAAGGTTCCAAAGCTTCTAAACAGTGGTTCTGAGAGATCTGCTGTCAGTTGCACTTAATGTTGGCAAACTCAGTAATGCTTCCTTTCATTTCTCTCCCTTCCCTGCTTGACTGCCCCCCATCCCTCATTTCTAATCCCAGGGATCATACTCCCTCATAAAAATGGCATGTAAGGGCTATAATCCTACTAGAGAACCCAAGTTAAGCAGACAGAGCCTGGATATATCATTCATTTCTATATCCGTACCTATCATAGTGCCTAGCACAAATTAAGTACCTAATAAATATAAACTCACATAAACATGGAGCAGAGAATTGAACACAGGGAGGAATGCACTAAATCTATCTAAGGTGAGAGAGTGTTTTGGTGAGAGAATAACCAAAAGATTGTGACTTAACTTTCCCATTGAATAGCCAGGGGATCATGGGCAAACAGGCAATCCTTTAAATATTTAGCTTCTTTTCTTTCTAAAATAGGATTTCGAGTTGAGTCTGAACCTCATGAGGTTCCAATGAAAAAAATATAACATATGATAATGGTCTGAAAATTATAAAAGCAAAACTTTAAGTTACTGGTTGGCATCATAAACATATATGGTGGCTTTTTTCCTTTAGACTTTGAGAGTAGTAACATATATTAGCAATTAACACACATTAGAAAGAATTAGTAATCACTGTGTGGAATGGGAAAACCATAATCAAGAATTGAGTGATTTCTTGAGGTGAACATTTTCATTTTTGCTTCATGCTATATATTTTTTCAAATATACAATAGTGTTATTAACTAGTTACCGTGCTGTATATTTACATCCCAGAACTTACTTTATAATTAGAAGTTTGTACCTTTGACCACTTTCACACTTTCACCCACCTCGAACACCCACCCCACACCCTCCTCACCTCTGGTGGTTACCTGTCTGTTCTCTGTATCTATGCATTCTGGATTTTGTTGGGGAGTTTGTGACTCCACAGTGAGGTCATAAAGTACTTATCTTTCTCTGTCTCACTTATTTTACTTAGTGTAATGTCTTCAAGGTCTATGCATGTTGTCACAAATGGTAGGATTTTCTTATTGTGGCTGAGTAATAGTCCGATGTGTATATATACTACATTTTCTTTTGCATTCATCCATCAGTAGACACTTAAGTTATTTCTGTCTTGGCTATTATAAATAATAGTGCAATAAACACTGGAGTGCAGATATATTTTTTAGTTAGTGCTTTCATTTTCTTTGGATAAATACCCAGAACTAGAATTGTTGAATCGTATGCTAGTTCTATTTTGAATTTTTTGAAAAACGTCTGTGCTGTTTTCCATAGTGCCTACACCAATTTACATTCTTATCAACAGTATAAAAAGGGTCCTTTCCTCCACATCCTCACCAACACTTACTTATATTTTTGGCAATACCCATTCTAACTGGTGTGATATCTCACAGGTGATGATAGCTTATAAATTTAGCTTTGATTTGCATTGCACTAACAATTAGTGATGTCGAGCACCTTTTCATGCATCTGTTTGTCATCTGTATGTCTTTTTTGGAATATATTCAGATTCTCTGCCCATTTTTTTAATGGGATTATTTGATTTTTTTTTTTTTTTTTTTTTTGCCATAAAGCAGTATGAGTTCTTCATATATATTTGGGTAGTACTCCCTTATCAAAAGGATAATGTGCTGCTGAATTCAGTTTATTAGTATTGTATTGATAAACTGTGCATCTATACTTACCAGGCATATTGACTGGTAGTTTTCTTGTGATGACCTTTTCTAGATTTAGTATCAGGATAATGCTAACCACATAAAATGAGTTTGGGAGTGTCGACCTTTTAATTTTTTGGAAGAGTTTGAGAAAGACTGGCATTAAATCTTTCTTTACATGTTACGTAAAATTCATCATTGAAGCCATCTAGTCCTGAAATTTTCTCCATTGGGTGATTTTCATTACTAATCAATCTCTTTATTAGTATTGGTCTGTTCAAATATTTTTTATTTCTTCCTGATTCAGCCTTGGTAGGTTGTATGTTTCTAACAATTCTTCTATTTCTTCTAGGTTATTCAGTATGTTGGAGTGCATTTTTCCATAGTAGCCTCTTATGGTCTTTCATATTTCTGTGGTATCAGTTGTAATATTTCCTCTTTTATTTCTCATTTTATTTATTTGAATTACCTTTCCTTTTTTCTTGGTGAGTCTAGCTGAAGGTTTGTCAATTTTATCTTTTCTATGAACCAACTTTTAGGTTTGTTCATTTTCTTTTCTATTTTCTATTTCACATTTTCTGCTGTAATCTTTATTTTATTTCTTGGCTAATTTGGGGCTCAGTTTGTTCTTTTCCTAGTTCCTTGGGAGCATTGAGATAGGTTGTTCGTGATATTTTTTGTTTCTCTTTTTTTAAGATTTATTTTATTGTTTTTGACAGAGACAGAGAGAGACAGAGACAGAGAGAGACAGAGAGAGACAGAGAGAAGGGGGAGGGCCAAGCGCAGTCTCCATAGATGTACATCATCAATTTTTGACATAGTTTCATTCCACATAGGTGCACAGGGGCCACGCAGGGTGGGAACTGGACTGGGGCCTCCCACATGGGAGGCACGCCACCTCAAGCCAAGGGCAGAACCAGGGGGCCAGAACCAAACTGGGGGCCACCCACATTGGAAGCATACCCCAGTTCAGCATATGGGTCCGCACTGGCCAAGATTCAATCCTTGTCCCTGGGGCAATAAAGCAAGCACTTAACCTGCTGAGCCATCCCAGCTTCCCATTTTTGTTTCTTAATGTAGATGTTTATCACTATAAATTCCTCCTAGAACATCTTTTGCCACATCCTAACAGTTTCGGTATGTTGCTTTTTCAGTTTCATTTGTTTCAAGATTTTTTTTTTAATTTCCTCTTTAATTTCTTCTTTATACATTGATTGTTCAGCAGAGTATTGTTTAATTTCTGCATTTGTGAGTTTTCCAGATTTTTTGTTTTGGGGTGTTTTTTCTTTTCCTGTTATTCATTTTTTATTTAATACCATTGTGGTCAGAGAACATATTTGTTACGATTTCATTTTTTTTTATTTGCTAAGACTAGTTTTTCGTTCTAACATATGATCCATCCTAGAAAATGTCCCACATATGTTTGAGAAGAATGTATATTTTGCTGTTTTCAGAATGTTTTGTACATGTCTGTTAGGTCTATATGTCATACAATGTTAGTCAAACCTGCTTGTTTCCTCTCAGATTCTTTGTCTGGATGATCTAGCCATTGTTGAGAGTTGGGTATTAGAATCCCCAGCTACCTCTGTATTGCTGTGTATGTCTCCCTTTATTTTTTATATGTCTCCCTTTAACTTTGTTTTTGCTTTATGTTAATATATTTGGGTGCTCTGATTTGGGGTACATAAATATTTACAATTGCTATATCTTCATAATGGATATACCTCTTAATATTTTTGACCCCTTTGCTATGAAATAATGATTTTTTGGTCTCTTTTTAGCATTAAGTATAAAATCTATTTGTCTGATATACTTATAGCTATCTGTGTTCTCTCTTTTTATTTTTTTCTTACTGTTTGCTTGAAATATCTTTTTTCATTCTTTCACTCTCAGTCTATGTGTGTTTTAAGTGTAAAGTTAGTCTGTTTTAGGCAGCATATCATTGGATCTTATTTTTCTTAATTCATTTAGCCATTCTATATTGTTTGATTAGAGAATGTAATCCATTTACATTTAAACTAATTATTGATAAATAAAGACAGTATTGCATTTTGTTAATTTTTTTCTGGCTCTTTTGTAGATCCATTGTGCCTTGCTACTTATTTCGCTGTATTTGTGTGTGTGTTTGATATTGGTATCAGTATGCTTTGACTTTGTATAATGTCCTTTTGTGTCACTACTACAGGATTTTACCTTGTGGTTATAAGGCTTACATAAAATATCTTAAAATTATAACACCCTATTTTAAACATATAATTTAATTTTCACAGCCTTCCTAAAGTTTATATGGTACTTTTTATACCTTCTCCTCCTCACAGTTTAAATTATTGATATTACAATTTACATGTTTTTATATTGTATATTCAATAACATTATTGTAGTTTATGGTTATTTTTACTGCAATTGTTTTTTAACTTTTAAGCTACAGTTTTAAGTTAATTACTCATCACCATTATCATCTTACAGAATCTAATTTTGACTACGTATTTACCATTACCATTGAGTTTTATACTACCTTCTTATGTCTATATACTATTAATTAGCATCTTTTTACTTTCATGCAAATGACTCCTTTTAGAATTTCTTGTAAGTCAGATCTAACAGTGATGAATTTCCTCAGCTTTTGTTTATTTGTGAAAGTCTTGATCTCACCTTCATTTCTGATGGACTGCATTGCCAGGTATAGAATTATTGGTTAACAGATTTTGTTTTTCAATATTTTGAATGTATTATCCCAGTCCCTCCTGGCCTGAAAAATTTGTCTAGAAACTACTATAGTCTCTTGTAGTCTACTATAGGATCTCTTGTATGTAAAATTTCTCTCTTCTCTGCCTGCTGTCAAAGTTCTTTCTTAGTCTTTAACTTTTGACAATTTAATTATAATTCTTCATGATACTGCCCTATTTAGGTTCATCCTATTTGGAGTCTTTTAGGTCTCATAGATCTGGATGTTCTTTTCTCTCCCTAATGTAGGAGGTTCTCAGTCATTATTGCTTTAAGTATATATTCTGTTTTTTCTCTTTCTTGTCCTTTTTTGGATTTCCTATAATGGAGATATTGTCTCTTTTTATTGTGTCACATAAATCCCATAGCCTTACTTCACTCTTTTTCATTCTTTTTTCTTATTGCTACTCTTAGTAGATAATTTCAAATGTCATGCTTTCTAGGTTACTACGGTATTCCCTTCTTCTGTGTGCTCAAGTTTGCTTTTGAAGCTTTCTGTTCAGTTCTTTAGTTCCGTGATTGTATTTTTCTGCTTTAAGGTTTCTGGATGTTTATTTTTATTTTTTGCTTTTTTAGGGGGGAGGCCTTGATAGTTTTTTATTTCTTCATTGACATTTTTATTTTGTTCATACAATTTTTTCCTAATTTGGTTACATTGTTTATTTGTTTTTGTAGATTACTAAACTTCTTTAAGAGGATTACTCTAAATTTTTAGTCAGATATTTCTTTTTATATTGTGTATCCATTTCCAAGTTATTGTAGCTATATTTATTTTTACTACTTATTAACCTTTATAGTAGCTTATAAGTGATTAGCCAACCACCTTTACAACATTAGATTATTGTGAATTTTACTATATAGTAGTTACCTTAACCCATGAGATTTATACTTTTATATTTTCCTGTTACTAATTAGGCAAGTCCCTTTAACATTTCTTATGAGGCCAGTCTAGTTGTCTGCCTGCCTCTTTTGTATTTAGAGAGTATTCCAGTAGGTCTTTACATGTTAAATTAAAAGCCTGCCCCTCGGGCTGAAGCTTTAAGATAAGTTAATTGGTCTCTTCAGAAACACTAGGAACATTTAAGTCTGCTGCCCCTGTACTGTGCCTTTGGGTTGCATGGCAGGCAGTTAAGAAGTGCTTCTCCATTTGTTGCAGTCCTATGGAACCTGTAAAAGTAAGCCCTGCTGGCCACCAGAGCCAGATGATCAAGGGGCATCCCCTGTGGCATCTGCAAATACTTGGATTCCAGATGTGTACATAATCTTCTTTCTGGAACATACTGGTGACCTAAAGTGATGTAGAAAAAGATTTCAAGGGGGGGCCAGCTGGACCTCACTATCTTTAGAGAGTATTTCAGTAGACCACTAGATGTATGTTAAATTAGATGCCTGTACCTCAAGCAGAAGCTTTTGAGATGAACAAATAGGCCTCTTTAACAAAAACACTGGACCCATTTCAGCTCACTGCCTCTGTACTATGTCCTGGGCCATTAGCTACAGTGAGTCCATTCAAGCCCTGTAAGATCTGTTTCTCTGTTTGCTGTAGCTTTGTGTGGCTAAGCCACAAGGACTTTCAAATCTAGATGTTTTGGGAATTTGTCAATCTGGTACAGATCTTAATAGTTGGGGCTGCAAATGTAGACTTTAAACACTTCACTTATCTGAGAAAAGCTGGGATTTGGGAGTTCCCCCTGAATGGCGTCCCTGTACCAGGGATGGGCTTTATAGGAAATTGTGTTTCAGCCTCTCTTACCTGTTTTGACGTGGGATTTTTCTTCTTCATTGATATGTAGAAGTTGCTCAGCTAGGTTTTGGATTTTTGGAGAGAATTGTTGTGTGTGTAGCTGTGGATTCAGTGTGCTCGTGGGTAGAGGTGTGTTCCGGATCTGCCTCCATTGCCATCTTGAACTGGAATCTCTCTCTCTCTCTCTCTCTCTCTCTCTCTCTCTCTCTCTTTTTTTAAGAAAGAGAGAAGAAATGTCTAAGAAAAAATATCAGGAAATGTAAGATTTTTTGCTTTTTCCTTTTTAAATTGCAGTTCTGAAATGTAATAAATAGTCTTCTACTGTATTAAGCATTTAAACAACTGGTACAGAATCTTTGTAATCACCAGCTAACATTTTGTTTGCCTTAGTTTGAACCTACTAAGCATATGAGTAAATAAACTGAGTGTGCTACATTGTATATTGGCTGTTACCAAAAGCTCTTCACAATCTGGGGCCATTTTATTAGGCATAACAGAATGAAAATCTTGTAGAGTCAGAGTGTAAAGAATGGCATACCAGTGATAGCAGAAAACTGCTTAGTGCTTCCAGAAGTTTGGGACTTATACCCCTAGTACCATTAAATATTTATGCTTATAAGTAGTAGATAAGCCTAACATTAAATAAATTTGAATGCCAAATGAAGAAACGTATTTTCCTTTCAAAGGTCCTTCAAGCTTTTAGAAGAACTCAGGTGTTACTAAAATGTTTCTCCTACACTGTCAATGTATGTCTGTTTGTCTGTCTGTCTCTCGTTTTGTTGTTGTTTGTTTGTTTGTTTTTGTTTAACTAATAGCAAGGTTAGGGCTCAGAGCATTTGACAGCAACACTTCATAGCTAGAATTTACTAAAATTCATTTATATTCATTACCTTTTTTTTTCGTTTTCTCAAGTCTAGTTATAGTGACTTATCCCTTTAATATAATAACAAATTTTTCTCTTAAAAAATGTATTTAGGGGGAAGCCGGGATGGCTCAGTGGGTTAAGTGCTCACTTTGCAGTGCCGGGGACTGAGGATCGAATCCCAGCCCCGGCCCGTGCGGAACCATATGCTGAACTGGGAGCTCCCCCAGTTCAGTTCTCTCTCTGTCTCTGTATCTCTCTCTCTCTCTGTCAAAAAACAATTAAAAAATAAATAAATATTTAAAAAAATGTATTTAGGTTTTTTGAAAAAGTAAACCATTTAAGGGAAAATATAAGCAAATAATACAGATGGTATACAGATTTTAAAAGTAAAAATTTGAATGTAATCTAGAACTAAAGGTTAAGAGTCATTATCTAGGTTCAGTACAGTCCATGAGATCTCTTGTTCTCTGGCTTAGATAATAAATAAATGCAGTCTTTATTGTTTTGTGTGGTTGCTACAAATTTTAACATGAGTAGTAGAAGGAAAAATCTAGTTTTTTAAACATTCATGGTAAAGTTATATTTCCTCTTCAAATCAATCCTAGAGGGGTTTCATTTAGATAGAGCTGCAAGGGATATGGCTATTAAGGATAGCTCCTGATCAATGCTCATCAGAGAAAGTTCAGAATAGGAATTCAACCAGATTTCCAGGTTTAATTAAAGGAGGACCTCAGTCATATTTTTTACATGTCAGGTTGTGTTTATAATTATACACCTACATTCATATTATCTTTGAGATATGGATAATCTCTATAATTTCTGTATAGTATGTCTTAGTTGTACTCTGACAGTTTATGTACAGAGACCTAGAGTGGCTAATACAAAATAATCTTTAAGGGAAAGTTTCACACACTGCAATGGTAATTACATAAAAGCATGTGAGAGGATATTGACTTAAATACGTTCTTCTCAAACTACTAATGAAATAGCTATGTGCAAAACATGCATATAAAATTTAAAAAAAAATTGTACTAAACCATAAATGAATTTTGTTGTTGTTGTTGTTTATATTACCTTATCCACATTTTTTTCTCTTTCTCTCCTGGTTTGAAATCTACTTTATATATTTCTTATTGCATTTTCTATCTGGTCATTTAACTGCCAGACCACAAGAATGACAAATAAAGCTACTCACATAATAAATAATTGCACAAACAGATTTTTATAAAATGAAAAATCTCTCTGAACTAAACAATTTTTATCAATAAGCCTTCTAGACAACTCTGAATGAAAGTTTAGTCAATCCTATAATTCACCTCAGTGATAGCAAGATTGAAAGAGAGGCTAATTATTTGAAAAACCAAAATGAAAGCTGAAGTACTTATCTGAGTTTAGATAAAATAAGATTATGGAAAATTTGCTGCTATAGAAGATGGGGGTGGGGCAGAGAATGAGATTATGGCCTGATTGTTGTAATCAAGTGTACACAATGATCAAATTCATTGAGGAGTGCTGAGATTATTTATCTGGTAAAGATAAAATCACAAACTCCAGTGAATCCATAAGAAAGAAGACATAAATATACATTGAACCAGGATTGACTTGCATTATCATTAGTAGTTTTAACAGTCTTTTTTGTTAGTTATTATGGGATTAACATTTTAAGTTACATGAGTCTAGTTTCTCTCCCATGGGGCCTTTATTTAAAATCACGGAATTGCTGAAAGGAGCTCCTCGAAAGTAGTTCTTTTCTTAAGCCAAACTAGATTTATGCCATCCTGGAAAGCCAGACTTACGGACTGTCAGGCTCTCATAGAGTTCCCTTGTGCAAACTCAAAAAGGTGCTTCATTCTTTGGGTTTATGCAACTCTTCTTCAGAGTACCCAGTTTAGCAGATAAGGTGTGGGCTAGATTTCAGCTCTCACTTAGTCCCTCCCTTAGCCACTAACCTACACAATCCTATGGAGCAGCCCTGAACAGAATTGGGGATTTCTAAGGCATCATCAAGAATATATCTTTGTTCACCTTTTCTTCATAACTCAGTTGAATGCTTAACAACCAATATTATTGAGTCTTTTCAATAGTTGTCAACTAGTTTAACAAACTAGGTCACTTACCTCTATGTTCTAATAACCTTTCTAATTTTTTACAAGATATTCACTGCTGCTCTTATTTGTGAAGGAGCTATGCCCTGATATAGCAAAAATCATTGAAATTTTTCTCAAGGAAAGCACTGATTCAGGATTTGCAATGATTTCATCATTGACCCAGTGGCCCTGGGATCACAAAGACTCAGATAAGAGCAGAGTTTATGTGGCAATTCAGTTTCTTTCTTTCTTTTTTTTTTTTTTAATTGTGAAATGTATTGGGGTGACATTGGTTGGTAACAATTACATAGTTTCCAGGTATACAACTCTACATTACATCATCTATGCATTACATTATGTGCTAACCACCCAGAATCAGCTCTCCTTCCATTCACCATATATTTGATGCCCCCTCCCTACTCCTCCTCCCCCCACCTCCCCCACACACACCCTGCCGCTCTCCCACCCACCTGCAGTTCAGTTTCTATCAGGTGGAATTATGCCATAAATCCAAAAGAAAATAATCATTAGGTCCGTTGAATTAAAATCTGAGACAATAAGTACAATCAAAACATATTTTAATGCATTTTGCTCTACCAGCCCAGGCCAGGATTCAAATGATTTGATTTTAAACTTAAAAATATCTTTAAAATTAGATTTAGGATTAAGTTCTATACTTCTCTGAAAGAAAAATGGTAGGAAATATAGTTAAAGTATTTTGAGCTGATTTAGATGCCATTGGATACATAATGGGTATATATTTTTCTACCAGATAGTTAAGAGTCTCAAAAACCTTTTTACTTAACTGGGGGTGGGAGAAGGAACAGAATCAGGAAAGGAGGTGACCTTTAATTTAAGAAGGTTAGAATTATCATATCATGTGGTATATTAAATTTGCAAAAATGCAATGTCCTCATCTAGCTTGCTTTTGAGAATTAAGTAATGTATAAATTGACATTATTTGTTTAAAATATATTAAAACAAAAAATGTAAGCTGAATTATTAAATTTCTGCAAATGCAGTTACTAAGTTATAACAGTAAAGCATTATTATGCAAATTAGAGCAAATTTTACAATATCCCTATTTAATTGTTTACAGTACAGTGGAATTGGGACACTGTTAAGCAGGACAGAATGTTGTGTGGAAGAGTGTGTTTTTAATTTGAACCGTTTTTACCTCTGATTTTTTTTTTCTTTATAGTTATAGTAAGCATGGAAAATGATTTAGTGTGGAGAAAACAAGGGCAGATGTCTCCCGCATTGTGTACTCAAGGACTTAGCTAATTAATATTTTCCATGTGCTTCAGACTCAGAGATGGCATTAGGCTCTCTTCAGAGGTGCATAAGCTCCCTCTTTTTGGCCTTATGAGATGTCTGATAAAACGGTCTACACTCACTCCCAGGAATATTTTTAAGAGATTTGTTTTGAGAAGGGCTACTTGAGTGTGAGGCATCCTAAGTGGTCCTAAGCCTTCAGCTGTGTTCCTTAGGAGTGGGGGTTAGAGAAGGCTGCTCCAATGTGACAGCACAGAATTAAGTTTGAAACAGCACTTAGGAAAGGTTTGGTGAAGAAGACAAGCCCGCTCTCCATCCAGTGGAAAAAATGACATTGAATAAACAGTTTTAGCAAGAGGTCAGTGAATGCTGCCTCAAAGGAAAGGGGCCCTTCATCTTCTTAGATAAGCCAAAATCAGTGTCTGGGATTTGTTTGTGGAAGGTACTCTGCTTCCTATTTCCCTTACAATCCTTATTTTATCCTTCCTATTACTCAGCGATTTTATATAAGTTAAACTGTCAGTATATGAGAAACCTCTCTGTCGATGAGATGACTCCCCCGCAACCGCTCACCTCCCTAGGAAGCCTGGCCAAGTTTATGAGCCAAGAAATAGCTGAAATATAATGGCTAGAACTTCAAAGAGAAAGAAGAGTGAAAGGTTTTAAAATATTTTTGTAAAAACCCCTGACTCTTCAAATCAGCAGGGGCTGATCGATATGAGAATAACATAGTAAATTTTATGGATGGGACAGGGAAGGGGATGAATCTAGTGATAAGAAGGTGCCCCCAGGTGGAGCCTTCTTGCCTAGTTAATTCTCCCTGGGGGAGGGGGGGGCGGGGGGAGTTGTTGGCAGGGGGGAGAATGTGACTATCAAATTCAAGGGAGAATCATGTCAGATGAACAGAATCACACTGTTTGAGGGCAGGGGAGATGAGGCTTAAAACAAGTTACCCTGCTGATACAATCCACATTTTTGTTTTGTTTTGGAATCTTCCAAAAATCTCAATACAAAGTCTTTTGATCACTGCCCCATTTATATTAAAATGAACCAATTTATTAACAGTCTTTTTCATTGTTTATTTGGCATGCCCTTCGTGACAACCATAAGCACCTTTTTATTTTCACTCTAAAACTTTCTATATTTTTGCTTTCTTTGCAGATCTTACTGTATGGAAATGACCTGAACTCAACAATGTTAACTCTCTCAGGAGACTTTGTACTTTAAAAGAGATTGAAGTTTACTCATAAGACTAATAAGACCTATTACCTCCTAAATTTAGACAACAGTATTTTACTAGAAATATCAATTAGGAATTGTGCTTCACTGCTAGTAACAGAGACAACGACTTTAGTAAGTGGTTTTCTCTTCATAACAGAAGTCCAGTGATAGGCAGTCCAGGGCTTTGGGTCGTCCATGGTCATCAAGGATGCAGTCCCTTCTATGCTGAAAGCATAGCTTTCAGGCTCAAATTCACCTTATGGTCTAAGATAGGTGCTATTTGGGATTTCATGTAACCAAGCCTCCATGAAACCCCAAAAGGTCAGAGCTTGAAGAGCTTCTCAGTTGGTGAGCACACAGAGATTTGGGAAGAGTGATGCCGGAGAGGGCATTAGAAGCTCCTAGCCATTTTCATACTGTGCCCTATGCTTCTCTTCTATGTGGTTATTCCTGAGTTATATCTTTTATAATAAACCAGTGATCTTGTAAGTAAAATACTTCTGTGAGTTCTGTGAGCCTCTGTAGAAAATTAATCAAACCCAATGAGGAGGTCATGAGAATCTCTGTTTTATAGCCAGAAATACAAGTAACAACCTGGGCTTGCAACTAACATCTGAATTAAGTTGGTAAGGGAGAGGGGGTCTTAGCACCTCCAATCTGTAGCCAGTTGGTCAGAAGAATGGACAACAGCCTGGGCTTGTGACTGGCATCTGAAATAGGGGGGTCAAAAGGGGTGTAGTCTTAGAGGACTGACCATTAAGCTGTAGGATCTGAAGCTATCTCTGGATATATACTGTCAGAACTGAGTTGAATTCTTAGACACTCTGCTGGTGTCTGAGAGTTGCTTGTTGGAGGTCTGGGAGACCCTACTGC
>PVKE010038829.1:0-15322 GCA_004027555.1 Craseonycteris thonglongyai
TTTTTTTTTTTTTCTTAAAGTATTAAATTCTCTTCCACTAACACATCTTAGGACTCAAGGAAAAATGCATATATTGTATATTAGATGCACTGGATAGATATTTAAAAAAATGTTTAAGTGTAAAACTTTATGTTTTAAAGAAAAATAAAAAGTTATCCTATCTCATATGACAGTTCTAAAAGTACATATTTAAAAGGGTTATGTAAAAGGCCAGTGAAGGAAGCTCACCAATTCAACTTTCATCAGTGCTGAGAGCATTGTTTTTTGCCAACAATTCACAGTACACTATCCCTATTACTTTCAGCCCCCTATTTTTTCTGATATTCTTTAATGCAATGAATCTCTCACACATCCAAGAGATGATTTTCTTTGAAATAACAGTATCAAAATCATATCTGTGTAACTAGGTCTCTACTAAATATATAATTATATAAAAGGGTCTCTTGATGTGTCCCTCAATTTCTTCTTAATTATCTTTACCAGACACTCTTATCACTCTGGGAAATTATATTCCCCCAGAACAGATTGTACATTATTCTCTAATGAATACTCTGGCCTTGTCATGACCATTCTCTTAGAATGTTCATTCTTTCTTCTCTAGTAGTAAATCCTGTACCACTGCAGTGAAGCTCTCCCAAGGACTTTTATTCTGAATTAATTGTTCTCTTTTTCACATGTTTCCATTATAGTACTCAGTATATTAACATATAGCTAATGATACATCTTTCTGTATCCCCAGCTAGGTTTGACATTCTCTAGTTCACAATAGCATTATCACTACAGAGCATAACAGAAGTCTTATGCACACCAGACACTAATATAATATGTACTAAATAAGTAATTTTTAAGTAAATTAAAATTAATATGATTGAATCTTCATTCCTCTGCAAGTTTTGATAACATTCCTTAACCTTTGAAATATGTTACTTACTGAAGTACTATGATTCTGCACTAAGCACATGTAATTAAAAGTGATGATTTTAATCAATTTCCTTCTTATATGAGTATATAAGCTTGAAGTTGTTTTAAAAAATGCATATTTTCTCTAAAAAATTAAGAATTTATTTCGAAGACTGTTTCATTATTAAGAGGCACAACTTAAATATTTTTATTGGTGTGAGAAATTTTGAAAAATTTTAAATATAATTCTCAGTAAAATCTATAATACTAGCAAATTGGGATATGATTTTATATTTATTCATGTATTTAATTAATATAAAACAATATCCAGAATTTTTCAAAATTATTAACTTTTGAAAAGCAGTAAGAAAACTGATGATTCTATAATATTCAAGCTTTTTGGAATATTTAGTGGATTTTTTTTTCAAGTACCAAAATTGTCTTTCAAAATTATGTATGTTTTCTTTTAAGTCTTTTAAAATGTACTGTACGTATCTTTGCTTTCTAAGAAAGTATATGAACTACACACACAAACTAACTTTTTCTTCTCAATGACACAAGATCATCACAGAATTGCAGCACACTCTGTTTTGTTTTGTTTTGTTTTGTTTTAAGAATAAGTATGTTCTTTATGGATAATCTAGTGCTGTCCTCACTAATTGGACAAAGGAGAATTCTACAATCCAATCCAGAGAGATTATATGATGTACCCTGGGTCTCACTCACAAGGTAATGTCAAAACCAAGCCTAGAGTAAAGGTTAAATGATCCAGAGTTTTTCAGTATAAAAATCATATTTGTAAAATGTTTATAGATCAGAGTCTCTTAGATATATAGGGGAACTCTTCTGATATACAATAAATAGATCCAGCCGGCTCTAGTTACTAAATATTTTATGATGACTTCTAGTTGTTATTTGGCCCTCCATCCTTAGTACATAACATCAAATTCATATTTAGTTTCCAGTATTTCTATTCTATAATTTGGTGAACTTAACCTGCTGGATCTTAAATGATAGCTGACTACGATTGTTAGAACATGTAAAAAATTTTCACATGATGGTTTTTTCTATGTAAAATGAATGTGAACTTTACTGAGAATAAGACAGCTGAATATTACATCTAGTGCAGAAAGAACTAAGCTGTAGCTCCTTTTCTTAAGAAAAAAGTGAAAAATACCAAGAAAGAAAACAAAATAATAATAAAAGCAGCATTTTCTACTTGGATGATGTAGTTTATCCTATCTAAATTCAAAGACCAATAGTCAGGCCAGTGTCAAAAATATATCAATTTAACTCAGCACTCAAAGAAGATTATAGATTTTCCACAACACTAATTTAAATAATAACAATAGCACTTAAAAGAAATAAAATCATTATGGTTGCATGGGTATATATATATGTATGTTAAAAATCTTCAAATATTTCCAACGGCTAATGTTAAACAAATGTACTCACTAAAAAATTTTAAATGTAGTCACTCAATTTAAAAATCATAAATCCCTTTTCTACAAACAAACAAAACAAAAACCAATAGCCCATAATGAACTATTTTTAGCTTTTAGCTGAGACACAAATCCCAATCTATAAACATTTAGAGCACAGAGGAAATCTCTTTCTATTCAATATACCATCCCTGATTCAGATGGAAATGAACAGTCTTTTCTGAACCATAATAATATTTTTCCAATGTATGGATTAGAGGTAACAGAGGATAATTTAACATAAAAAAAGATCTGGGAAAGTACAAGGAAGGGTCATAACACTAGATTCTATCTGGGTCACTGCTAGCTCAAGATTTACTCATAAAAATAAGAAATAATGGATAGTGAATATCACAATCATTTTACAGGTTTGACTAGACTAGTCTACTTTGTACATATCACCAAAATTCAAGGTTAAATATAACTTCAGTAAAAACTGTACATCCTTTCACAGTATGTATTCTCAAATTATCTTTCAGTTTTATCATTAAAGTACTGAGTTAAAAAAAAAAAAGCATGTTCATAGCAATGCCAAGACCACTCAGTAATTGAGCACTTATTTGCCTTGCAATTGTGAGGTCCAGGGTTCAATTCCAGACCCATGCAACCCTATACACTGAACTGCAGGGAAACAGGTAAGAGCTGAGACAGCTTGGCAGCAAAGGTTTTTGCATCCCCTGCAGGAGCCCACTGCCCCCCATTCAGTTTCTGCCTCCTGAGTCCCTATATCTCCTGAGTAGAATGTGACCATGTCACATCCAATGTACAACTATGCAAACTGTTCTGGGCCTTTCCCAATTCTTTCTCTCTCTCTCTCTCTCTCTCTCTCTCTCTCTCTCTCTCTCTCTCTCTCTCTCTCTCTCTCTCTCTCTCACACACACACACACACACACACACACACACACACACACACCTTCAAAATAAAAATAAAATCTTAAAAAAAAATGTTCAGGTATTTTAAAGGTGGAAAAACTAAAGGAGCATATATGAGATCTGCTGATTAAGTCCATGAATTTGCCACCACGTGCTTACATTGTCAGCACTGTAAAAACAACTCAGCAAGCTTTCATAATGTTCGTATATCAGTCTCAGAGCTCTGTTCATGTTGAAATATGTGGTGTCTTGTTGAGTAGTGTTCATTATTGTTGTTGCGTGATTTTGTGTGCTGTCACAAGAATGTCAGAGCTTGAATTACAGCAACAAACAAACATTAAATTTCTTGTTCAACTTCAGAAGACTAGAAGTGAAATCAGGGACATGTTAGTCCAAGTTAACGGGGACAAATCCATGTAGAAAATGGCAGAGTACAATGGACTAAACGTTTTTCTGAGGGGAGAGAAAACTGTCACCGATTAAGAGACATTAGTGCGGCTAGTAACAAGCAGAACTTAAAAAAGCATTGCAAAAATTCATTGAAATGTGTGTCAAAATCCTTGGCTGACTATGAGAAGCATAGCACACCAAGTAAACATCGATAGAGAAACAGGGAAATCTTCACTGAAAATCTTGGCATGAGAAACCTATGTGCAAAAATTATCCTGAAGGAGCTCACAGATGAACAAAAGCAAGAGAGTTGAAGTTTGCCAAGACCTTTTGGAAAGGCAAGACAATGATTTGGGCCATGTTATCACTGGTGATGACACAGAGTGTACCAATACAACACTGAAACAAAGCATCCAAGTACACAATGGAAGTCAGCCAATTCTGCACAACCTGAGCATTCCCATCAGTCCAAATCCAGAGTCAAAACAATATTGCTCACCTTTTTTTGATATCAGAGAGATTGTTCATTATAAATTTGTACCAACTAGACAATCAATCAAGTTGACTATCTGAGTGCTGAAAAGGTTATATGAAAAAGTGAGACAAAAATTACCTGAACTTTTAGCCAAAAGCTCATGGCTCTTGAATCATGACAATGCACCAGCTCACACAACACCATCTGTTAGGGAGCTTTTAGCCAGAGATCAAATAACTATATCGGACTACCTTCCCTACTCACCTAGATCTGGTCCTCAATAACTTTTTTATTTGCCCAAAGATAAAGAAAATATTGAAAGTAAGGCATTTTGATGACATTGAGGACATCAAGGGTAATACAACAACTCTGATGGCCATTCCAGAGAAAGAATTCCAAAATTGCTTTGAAGGGTGGACTAGGTGCTGAAATCTGTGCATGGCTTCCCAAGGGGAGTACTTCAAAGGTGACTGTAGTAATATTTAGCAATGAGGTAGGCAGTACTTTTTCTAGAATGAGTTCATGCACTTCATTGTCAGACATCATATATGCAAGAGACTATTACTTCACCATAAGAAAATATCAAATACTGTCATCAGTGGTACCATGGAGAAATCTTGAAAATACCATGTTAAGCAAAATAAGTCAGATGGAAAAAGTCGAGAACCATATGATTCTGCTCACATTTGGGATATAAAACTGAAAGCAATAAAAAAAAAAAGGACAAACAAAACAAAAACTCATAGACACAGAAAATAGTGTAATGGTCACCAGAGGTAAAAGGGGTTGTGAAGAAGGTAGAAAAGTGTAAAGAGTGTCAAATATATAGTGATGGAAGGAAATCTGATATTGGATGGCAAACACACAATGTAATATATAGATGATGTATCATGGAATTGAACACCTTATACCTAGGTAATTGTATTAACCAATATCAGTACAGAAAATTAAAAAAAAAAAAAAACCACATTCAAGTATTTTCAAGATGAAAAAACTAAAGAAGTTCTGATTGCTCCCAATATTATGGTGGTCACTACCATTTTGACCAGAGCAGGAAAAGACATAAGTGTTTAAACTAGGTAAAGATGCAGTACAAATAAAGACAGGAGATGAGAAATGAACTTAGTTTCTTCCAATAGTCTGTCCTACATACAATTTATGTATAATTATTTTGAATGCTTAAAGTTTTAAAACTGTTTTTATTATCTTGGGCTTTCATTTGAGGTATTTAGCACTGTTATGAAATACTAATGTTTCAGGTTTAGGTGGACAGATGAGGTAAGTGACAAGAAATGTGCTACTATATAAGGAACTTGAAATTTGTAACAATCATCAGAGAAAATTTTTTTTATTGAAAATTATTTTTCTGCATTAATTTTAATAACATATTCAGTAAATGGCTAGCTTTTACCAAGCAATTACAATACATTTAAAAATGATTAATGGAAGAAGGTGAGGCTAGAGGTAAAGTAAAAGCTTATGGAAGTAAAACTTGAAATGAAATTTTAACAATATGTATCAAAAGCTTTAAAAAGTGTCATACACTCAGAGCCAACAATTACACCAATAAATATTCAAGGATATAATTACTTACATACCAAAAGAGTTACATAAATATATGCCTATCTCAGTAGTATTTATGATGAGTAAAACATAGTATAATGTTTGTAAAAGGTATTTGCAAATATTATGAATCAATAAATGTTTGTGTGTGTTTAGTTATTTAAAAGTAAACTAAGCATTTACACTAAAACATTCACACCATGGTTTCTTCTGGGCGTGGGATTATGGATAATATTAATATTCTCTCTGCAACATTTCCTATATTTTCTATAATGAGTGCATATTAATTTTATAATAAATATTTACTGCTAAGTAGTTAAATTCTACAATTCAGTCATTTTAAAAACATAACATTTATAACATATTTAGTGAGAAAAGCTATATACACCAAAAATATTGATCTAAGGATATTCAGTAATTGGTGATAACTTCTCTAGGCACTGTAAAACTCTATTAAATAGGTTTTATTTTTGTTTGGGTAAAAACAGTACTACTGTTTTGTATATATTCCATTTGCTATTCCTGGCCAATTTTGTGTTTTTAACGGTGGCACAATTTCCTTCGCTCAACCAAGTGGCAGCTATCATTCGAATGCCAGATTATGTCTATGCAAATTTTTCAAAAGGTCACCATTTATGCATGTAAATTCTGAAGGACACTAACTATACTGCTGACAGATTCTGACAGCCACTGTGTCTCCAAGAACAGAATAAGCAGGGATAACTGTCTGAATAACTAATGTGCTTTTAACTCTGCCCATGGCCAGTTTTTACACCTTACACATTCTGACAGTATATTTTTTAATTAATTAGAAAATGCAATTTTATAGCAAATCAAAACTTTATTTTGAATTTCTATAAACATTTAGTAAAAAATGAGATACTTTCAGTTTAAAGTATTAACTTTTATAGCAATAACCCCTACACCTAGATATAAAAATTAACATGTAGGGGAAGCCGGGATGGCTCAGTGGGTTAAGCGCTCACTTTGCAGCGCCGGGGACCGAGGATTGAATCCCGACCCCGGCCCGTGTGGAACCATATGCTGAACTGGGAGCTCCCCCAGTTCAGTTCTCTCTCTGTCTCTGAATATCTCTCTCTCTCTCTCTCTCTCTCTCTCTCTCTCTCTCTCTCTCTCTCTCTCTCTCTCTCTCTCTCTCTCTCTCTCTCTCTCTCTCTCTCTCTCTCTCTCTGTCAAAAATAAATAAATAAATAAAAAATAAAAAATAAATAAAAAATTAACATGTAGCTCTGGATATTATTTTTGTAAATAACAAGCATTATTTCTACTAAAGTCATTATTTTGTTACACACACGCACATGCACACGCACACACACACACAAAGAAACTTGCTCCCAAAATCTCAGTATATGGTGCCACCAGTCATCAGGATGTCAGTTTCAAACCTGAGACTCATCCCACTGAGACTTCAATTCTCACTACTCAAATGCAATCAGTCACTAAGGCCTGTCAATTTTACCTTCTAAATAGTCTCAAATGAGCTACTACTCCTCAATCCCCAATACTGTCGCCTTAGACCAGATCTTCATTATAGCTCACTTGAGTTATTACAAATATTTCCAAGACAATCCTTCTGCCTCTAGTCACACATTCACCCAAATGCCTCCAGAGTTATCTTTCTAATATCCACTTCCATGAGCAAGGCCAGTGGTACCAATATAAAAGACACATAAAAACAGAAATTAAAATGATACAAGAAGGGGGAATACTTAGAATATGTTAACTATTGGGAAAGGACAATATCCAAAATCATGTGTTATGTGGTAATATGTGATCTGGAGAAAAATAAAGCAAGAAAAAAGGGCAGAGGCTGTTGGCAGGCAGATTTAATACTAAATAGAATGGCAAGGGAAAGCTGCCATGAAAAGAGAATATTTGAAGATAAGGGAATGACCTATGGACATAACAAGAAAGAATGTGATTGGTAGAAGGAACAATAGGCTAAGATAGAGTGGCCTTGTGTGTTTAATGAATGGCAATGTAGCCAGAGCAGCTGGAAAGCAGAGGAGGTTGAAGATAGGACAGGTCTTTGAGTGCTGTACAGTGAAAATGAGGGAGCAAATAAAGAAGGCTATTACAATTTCCCAGTCAAGAGGGGATTGTAATTTGGACCTACATAGTAAGTCGCGAATGTGGTGCACAGAAGTAATCAGAAGGTGCTGATGGATGAGCAACGTGTATTTAAGAAAATTCAACAATTACTCCAAGGACTTAAGTCCAAGAACATGGAAAAACAAAGCCATTAGCCCAAACTTTTTTGAAAGTGATGTTTCTAAACAGGCTTTTTAATTTTGAAGACCATTTTGACACTGTGTTGAATACAAAGAGCTCATTTACTCTGGAAAATACTGCTTCAGTACATCTTTCCTTTAAAGTTCAAGAAACCAGAGTTTATTTTACAAACACATAGGGTTTAGATATACAAGGGCTGTCTGGAAAAAATCCAGCCATAAATACCTCTAATTGTTCATATTGCACGGCTTCAGTTTCCCCTCAGTATTTATTTTCTCCAGAGCATTCTAAGTCTTGCCTGGCTTAATTTTTTTCTAAATGATTAAATCAGCCTTTTAAAAATTTAGTTATTCTATTCATTTCACTAAGTAGAAAAAGCCCATTTCATATTTAAGTAAGTAACAAAATGTCTGAAAAGTTGTTAATGTATAAATAAGCTATTAAATACAAAAAAAAAGCAGATTCAATCATATCTGCATGAAAAATAGGAGTAATATTAATTATGTGCATTGTGAATGAATGTGGATAAGAAATCAATGACAAAATATTTAAATTAAAAATATCTAAAAGAAGGAATACCATTCAAAATTGAGTGCCTACAAAGGTGAGTGCAATGTTTTTATAGTCTCAGTCACTCAATGACTTAAAGTAAAAGAAAAATTTTAACATCTTTCAAAATTGATAAGAATTTATAATCCATAATTATATCAGTAATTCAGAATAAACATGAGTTATTTTAATATAAATAAAAATAATATAATTGAGATTTCTAATTTTAGGCTGTAGATTTATAACATACATTCTAGACATTAAAATTTATTTCAAAGAAATTAATTTCACTTATTAAAGAAAAAAAAATCCCAATAAAAATGACTTTAACAAATTGTGTTGGTATACATGCAGAAGTGTTTTAAAAAATATTCTGAATACGTATTCCATATTAGACATTTCAGAAGGTAATATAGCTATTTTCCTTCCCAAAAGAGATAGAAAGCTACTAAAATTATTTCTTTTTAGTAGCTCATTTATTTTTAATATATTGGAATATATTTCCTCACAAAAGCAAATACATCAAACTAAACTATATTATTTACATATTTGTTCACAAGAAATGTCACTTTATTTCTAAAATGGAATAAAATTCCATTTTAGTAACTCATTAAATAACAATAAATTTTCAATCTGACCCAAAAGAATATACTAATGTGAATATAAATATTTTCAATACACTTTGAAATTGCTAACAAATGGTCTGGAAATAATAATCTAGTAATTACCTTAATTTTCTCTTCAGTTGCTAAAAATCCATGTTTTTTTCCTCCAATTTACTGAACATTTAAACATTTCTGTAAAACAAACAAACAGACATTTCATTCTTTGCTGAAAAAAATTACTTTATTTTACGATTATAGTTGTAGAATTATTTGAGTAGGTTTTTTGTATTTCTTATTGTTTGCCAGGTCTATTTATTCACATGACATTTGGGCTATAGCAGAGAAATCATGGTATAAAAAAAAAAAGTTCGATTTACATGTGATACATTTTCCTCCATGATGTAATTTACTATAATGTGCATTGAGAAACGAGAATAAATTTGATATATAAATAATTTATATTTTTCTAATTAAAGGAACACCTGAGTTTTTAAATATATTCTGAGATTTCCAGTAAATTTTGTGTTTTCTTGCAACAGGCATCTCAAGCTAAGATCCAAGGATGTGTCTAATCACATTTTCCATTAGAGAACTCTGAAAAAAAAATACAAAAAAACCTAGAAAACTGTTTAGTGTATTTTGCTACTTAATCACACATACCCACACAAACACATACATATCCTCACACTCTGTATGTACTTATGTATACATACATTGACTGAGACTATAATTATAAAAATCTAAACAACTTCTGATTTTTCAAATATTAGAAAGAATAAATAAAAATATAAGAACTTACTTAAATGGTATATTTACAAAAACAGTTTATTTTCATTTTCCTTAAATTGGCATAATATTTTCCTGTTTCTTTTATTATTAAACTAATAATCAAAATACCAAACATTTCACACACAAAAATATAATGTACTTCAAAGTATTTTTTTTAATGTCAATGTTTTTTAATGGCTTTACAACTGATCATATCAATTTTTTAAAACTTTCTAATGAGTCTAAGTTCTTTATACAAGAAACAGCTGCATTAGTTAATTATTATAATACTTAGTATTTATTATGCTATTAGTATTACGGTATGCTATTAGCAGGAGTTTAATTAATCATATATTTGTCAAAACAATCACAACATTCATTATCCATTCCAGTGCCTTCTCCCCAAATGTATAAGGAATGAGATATGGTCAGATAGTGTTTAGTATAAAATTATAATTAAGTTCTCCTTTAAAGAATCACTATTGATTACCAATATATATGTATATAAACAAATTAGAAAAACATATTCACTAATAAAAATGTTATATTTTATCTGTGGATTTAAAAATACTAAAGCAATTGAACTTGAATTTTTACTACTTAGTGTCCACCCATATTTGGCCAATTACTGAAGTTCTGTACCACAAGTTCATCCTAATTCCATATTTGAATGCCATGCTGACTATTTAAGCAGCTGAAAGCAATTTTTAATCAACATCTTGAAATTTCCTGCACAACTATTCTTTCAACAAATCCTGTATGCCCCTGTAATAATTATTGGATGTTCACACAAGGATAAGATACTTTTCTCTGGTTTTTGAAAAGCAAACATATCTGTTCTTATAAATGTTCCATATATCTGAATAATCGTGCATAATGACAGCACAGGCTCTCCTACAAATATCCTCATCCTATAGAACTTTTCCTTCTATTTAGAAAATACATTCAGAAATCCAAATATTATTATTTCCACAAAGCTCTCCCCAATATCAACAGATCCACTCCATCACAGACAAAACCAATCATATCTGCCCTGATGCTCCTATACATCTTTGTGTATTTTTCTATTTTGCTGAATTGTACACTGTACAAGTAATGTCAATTGTCTGAGAACAGGAACTGTGACTATGTCTTCAATTTATACTACTCTTCCCTAAAAAACTAAGTACTTAATAAGGCCTCAAAAATGCTGGCTGAATAGACAAAACATGTACATTTTTTGTTAGAAATTTATTTATTGAAAACTGTCTATTGACTTCACATAAATTGAGATCAAGAACAAAAATGCACCATTATATGCATCTTTGAATTTGTAAAGCTGTCATTATAGGTCCTTTTACTTTATTTTTGTATAGATGAACAGAGAATCTTCAATTTACAATTTGACTATTCAACATCTCAGTGCTTCACTCAATTACATCCACTTAAAGCACTAAAGAATTAGTAGAAAACTCAAATGAAAGAACAAACTTACAAGGGGTCACTTAGCCTCTTAAAAGGAAAAAGGCCAGTTCTGCGTTAAAACTTGGAAAGAAAAAGGAGAGAAAACAAATAGGAAGAGGAATAAAAAAACAAAGAGACAGGGAAAGGTAGCATATCAAGTGATACTTTTCTATCAGCACAAAGTGATAAATAAATGTCTAATCAGTAAACTTGATCTAAACAAGAGTGTGAAAAGAGCTACTCCAATTATTTTTTGAGCAACGTGAGAACTTTAAAGGAAAACAGTAACAGAGGATATAAAAATTTGGTATGTCTTAGATGAAAATAAATCCATGCAAATATATATCTCATATTTTCATTATATTCAAAATGACCTGAAAAGCAATTCACTAGCAATTGATATTGCAATTCACTCTAGGTTTAGCAAATCATATGGAAATACTTTCATTATAAATAATAGGGCACTCTAATTAAAAATCAAAGCAAATTAATGCACACTTTAACTAAAACCTTATAAAAAATAAACACATAAAACATCAAAAACAGAAAATACAAGGTAAGGTTTGATGTATGATTTTAAAAATAAACATATAATGAAAATGAATGTTTAAAGTCTATTTTCTAATCATTAGATAGCAAGTTTAAAAAGTAAAGTCTCTTCATTCATTCATTCATTCACTCATTCACTCACTCATTCTGTTGTCAAATCTGCATGTATTCAGTAAGCAGGCACTGTTTTAGGTGCTGTGGATTCAAGAATGAACTGAACAAATAAAAATAGCACACAGAGTTTATATTTACATTGGAGATTAAGAACAGAATTTGAGAGAAAAACCATATTCTCCCCTTTTTATTATATTTTTTAAATTTAAACATTTTATTTTTTGAAAACCCTCTATTCTCACTTAACTACAAAGTTTTAATGATTTAAAAAATTTAGTTATATTCTTACTTAACCTTTACAAAAATATTTTGAGCTTGATATGAACATTATATTCTTCATTTTACAAATAAATATTATGAGACAATGAGGGGTAAAGACAGAATTTCAACACAAGTAGCCTAACTTCAGATTCTACAAAATAAAGCTTTTCCAATATTATTACTGTCCATATTTAATAAGAGAATGTTTACAACAAAACACAAAAAATAAGCTTCCTAAAATAATCATCTCAAAATTTTATAAATATATATATATTTTTTATTTATATTTTCGACAGAGTAGGAGAGAGATACAGAGGCAGAGACAGAGAGAGAACTGAACTGGGGAAGCTCCCAGTTCAGCATATGGTTCCGCACGGGCCGGGACTGGGACTCGATCCCCAGTCCCCGGCACTGCAAAGTGAGCACTCAACCCACAGAGCCATCCCGGCTTCCCCATCTCAGAATTTTATAACACTAAAAATTTAAATGAGATTCCAAAAATCCCAGTAAATATAAGTCTAGAATTCAGATAAAAATATATTTTATTGTCTTTTTATAATATTAGTTCAAAAATTCAGTAATATCTCCTACAAAAATATCTAGTAAATTTTCATAAAGCAATAAAGAAGTGGCGTGTACAAACATATTTTTAAAAGATCATTCTGGAGTAACAGATAATTTGCAGCACAAAATGATAGTGATTTTTTTAAAAGGTCAGTAAAAAGTGAATTTTAAAAATATAATAAATTAGAAAAATCTTTG
Source organism: Craseonycteris thonglongyai (assembly GCA_004027555.1). NCBI lineage: Eukaryota > Metazoa > Chordata > Mammalia > Chiroptera > Craseonycteridae > Craseonycteris > Craseonycteris thonglongyai. The sequence goes on from PVKE010038829.1 coordinate 12,987, forward strand.
TAAGGTAATCTTTTTCCCTCTTTACTAGTTAGTCCTTAAATCATGTTCAGAACTAAACAAATATTTAAATATGGGTGCCACAATTTTGCTATCGGTACAAAGAAGAATATGGCCTTAATACCTGTCATTTCAAATTATTTAAAAGCTAAATAAGAAAATATGAGACAAAACTTTATACAGAGAAACATTAACTTTATGTATGACTTTTTACTTTCACAAGTTCAACTAGGCCCTCAAATGTTATCTTTTTACTCATGATATTCAAATCATTTTCTAACTATCTGCTTTCAGCATATCTCAATCTTAGTCTATGGATTATCTTCAAATACCATCTACTCTTCTCCTTTATTGAAGGCTATCATCATATGCCCCCATATTTTTATCTCTACAGAAGTTCAGACTTTGATTTTCACCTCATTTTCAATGCCATAATCCTTATAGCCATGTAAGGTAGGCAGAGAAGAAATAATTCCAATTTTAAAGGTTAGAAAGGTGCAACTCAAAGATTATCAAGGCACTGATAGTGTCAAGACAAGATTCCAAGGCATTTTATACTTCATTTGGCCTCCTACCACTACATGTTGTCACCACAGGATCCCATACCTGGCATTGCAATAGCATCCCAGTAATTTTATAGTAACATTCTATCCCATCTTGAATCTCTTTTGGTAACCAGTTGTAAAATAATCTGAGACCTCATTTCTTTCATGATAGTTTTCAGTGCAGCAATCCACAAAAGCACCCAATTGCTATCCAGAGAGTCTGGTCTCCAAGATCCTCTACAGCAAGGGTGGCCAACTTTTCTGTATATAAGATCTACTTTTTATCTTAAAAGTGTATCCTGATCAACTTGTTGTCATAGGCGTAGTCTAAGGGGGAAGAAGGGGTGTGAAATGCATACTATGTTTATACACTGTGTTTCAGTATAAGGTGCATTCCAGCAAGGTATGGGTAGATAAGTAAAATATATGTTCAAAACTATTTTTTATTTTTTTAATCACTTATTAAGTTTTCGAGATATAGGCTCATGAAGAAAATAAATTTCCAGACCCCAATTTTGATAGCAGCATTCCGTACATACGGTACCTAAAAAATTCGATTTTCCGACACTTTTTCAAGATAGATTTTTGTTAACTTAAAATGCAATTTAATTTTTTTATCAACTCCAATGTATAAGTTGTTGTACTATTTGTTCGTAAATATGAAAAAGTTATAAAAATGCACAGTATGGATGATAATTTGATTTCAATATTTCACTTTCGCATATTTTGGGGGGCCAGGAAAGTTTATCATGAAAGAATAATATGACTTACTTTTTGCTAATCTATCAATAGCTCGCTGAGTATACCTCGTACTGAAAAAAAGATATACGGCTTATCTACCTACGTAAAAAACAACAACAATATTTAAAGGGCCAAAGAACTCACGTCCAGGGGAATTTAAAGAACATGGATAATTATTAACAATATTTATTAATTCAAATTAGCTACAGATAAAGACAGATTTAGAATTTACTTTGTTGCCTTAACATTAATGGGAAGACTGAGTTTGCATGTCTCTAACCAAGGAATCATAATTAGGTGTATATCCTGACAAAGATAATAATAATGAGTCTTCGGTATGGGAATCAGTCAGGACAGAACGTTGTTTAGTCTTCGTTAGCTTCAAGTATGAAAATGCTGATTCACATAGGTATGTAGATCCGAAACAAGAATAGATATATTCGCTACATTTGGTGATACTGAGATATTTTTCTTGGTTGACATATTTCCAAAAATCTTCAAATTTTCTGGCTTGTAAGATTAAGTCAGTTTGTAAAATTATAATTGCATTTTTTAATGCCTTTTGATCCATATGAAATATGTCTGAAATTTTTTGGCTAATGCGTTTCACACTTAAATCGTTTCTAAAAGGAAAAGATATAAATTCCACAATTTCTTTAATTTTTTCAACATCCTGGAATCTTTCCTCAAAATCTTCAATTACTTTTTGGATTTCTGCGATGTATTTGTCAATCTTATAATTAATATTTTTATGTTTTTGTAGGTTATCCACCATATTTGGAAAATGATTCAGATGATTTTGTTGCAGATCTTCTATTCACAAAATAAATTTTGTTTTATATGCGTCTATGCTTCTGATCATATCAATTACTATTTTATTTTTACCTTGTAATTCTAAATTTAAATGACTTAATATTGAAGTAAAATCGGTAAGAAATGCTAAGTCACTAAGCCAAGTTTCATCATTTAAATTTTCACAGTTTCCATCTTGTTCGTGAAGAAAATCTATAATTTCAGGCAATAAATCACGAAATCGCTGCAGAAATTTACCTC
>PVKE010038830.1:0-15273 GCA_004027555.1 Craseonycteris thonglongyai
AACTCTATTCGAGCAGCTCCATTGCAACACCGACTTTTCAAGGCCCTGTTAGAAGATACTGAAGATAAAGAACACGATCTCATCCTGCATACTGAAGTACGTTGGCTCAGTAAAGGTAAAGTTCTTACAAGATTTGTGAACTTAATTGAAGAAATAAAAACATTTATACATGATAAAAGTGAAAATTATGATGAACTAATAGACTCTTGCTGGCTGGTGAAGTTGGGTTTTCTTGCTGACACCGTGGAAAAATTAGATTCTTTCAATTTGGAGTTGCAGGGAAAAGACAAAAATATAGCGGAAATGATAAGCTCTGTAAACACATTGAAAGCGAAATTGATTTTGTTGATATTACATCTGCATATCAAGTCTCTCGTGTACTTCCCATATATGAGGAAAATGCTAGGTAACAATGAATTAAATGTGTCATTATTTATTGAGACCCTGCAAGTGCTTCAAAAAGAGTTTGAAGAGAGATTTCTGCAGTTTACAAATATCGAGCCAATTGCCTCCTTCTGTATCAATCCTTTTACTTGCCAAATAAATGTAATAGAACTAGCTGCATGTATTGCAGACCTTGTTCAGGGGAAAGCAGAAGAACTAGAGTTAGAAATTTTGAACCTTAAGAACGATATTTTGCTAAAATCCTTAATATCAGAGGACTTATGGAACATAGTTGACAAAGAAAGGTTCCCATTTTTAAAAAAAGCGGCAGATAAAATCAAATCGTTTTTCGGGTCAACGTATTTATGCGAATCTTTGTTTTCAAACATGAATTTAATAAAATCACAATATAGATCTCGACTTACCGATGAGCATCTTAATAATTGTTTGCTAACAGGGTTGTCATCATACTCTCCTAATTATGAGGCACTGGCCAATGAAAAGCAATGCCAAAGATCACACTGACAGATTGTTTTTTTCTATGTTTTCTTTTATGTTTTTTTAAATGATTTTATTATATGTGTTTTTTATTTACTTTGTATTACGTTTTGTATATATGTTTCTTTGTGTGTATATACTTTATACAATAAATTTATTATTTTAAAATTATTTTTGTTTATTACTTTTTATTCTTGTTCAATAATAAATATCCTTAGAAATAGCTGGTGCCCACCACCCTACCGATATTTTAGAATGAGCCCTAGGGTATAAAAAGGTTGGGAACCCCTGCTCTAGATTCAGGAGGGCATAACCAGAACAAATTCCACTTACTATTGCTATAAGGGAGCTCTCCCTCCTTGAAAATCCCAGGGTTTTTTTAAAAAGCACTTAATGAGTCTGTTAAATACACCAGCCAGTTAAAGGCAGGCCTATGTGTCTTGGACTTTTAATCCAAAGTTGTGTAACTACAATTAATGTTTTCTCAGAAAAGTCTTCTCATGCCTGTGCAAGTTGTCTGAGGGACTTAAATTTTTTTTCTGGAGGAAAATTTATGTGAGATTTTATGGTATCAGCATCTTGCTTTGCAAGTTATTAACACCTTGAAATTTATTTGCTTATTTGAACTACTGAATACTAACTTTTCAAAAGATGAGATGATATCAATAATACCATGGAAGATGTGATTGCAGTAATCACAAAACTGATACCCACCCTGATCAAGATGAGTTGAATTCCTATGATGATTTCTTAACATCTTGGTTATAAAGTTATCTAAAAGAGGCACTGTACTAAAGGATAGTTGTTTTAGACACTATTATGAAGTACAAAGAAACACCTAATAAATTTTCTAATCATTACCTCTAACAAGACTACAATCATGAGTGTCTAAGAGGAATTCTGTTTCCACCATTTTTTTTTATTGTTTTTGACAGAGAGAGAGAGAGAGAGAGAGAGAGAGAGAGATACAAAGACAGAGAGAGAACTGAACTGGGGAAACTCCCCAGTTCAGCATATGGGTCTGCACGGGCTGGGGCCGGGATTGGATCCTGGGTCCCCGGTGATGCAAAGTGAGCGCTTAACCCCCACTGAGCCATCCTGGCTTCCTCTCCACCATTTTTTAAAACCCAAACTTATACATTCAAGATATATTCAAGTAGACCTTGGATCCACTGGGGGGAGCACTTCATAAATTATATAGATGTCTACCCACTGTGTTGTACACTTAAAGATAATATAAAATAACGCTGAATATAAACTATTATTAAAAAATATATATAAAGATAATATAAAATAACGCTGAATATAAACTTATTAAAAATATATTTTTAATAAGTTTATATTCAGCGTTATTTTATATTATCTTTAGGTGTGTGTGTGTATATATATATATATAGTTTATATATATATTAGAGCACAACACAGGGAATATAGTCAATGTTAATATAATAACCATTGTAGTAAGAATGTAAGGTATTGGATGTGTAATAGACCTGTTGGGGTTATCATTATATAAGGTCTGTAAATGTCTAAGCATTATTTTCTCTTGTACACATGAAATTAAAAAAAAAAAAGAATATATTCAAGAGATTGTTTCAGTTTGTTGATGGATTGTCACGCCATTTTGGTTAGGAATGATTTTTCAGTGTACAATCCTATCAGAAAAGTCATTTAAATATCTTCTACCAATTTAGAACACACATACATGAGATAAAATTCTTAATCATAAGTAACAATACTAAAAATGGAACTGTCATATTGACATAAAACCTTATATATTAAACTGAGTATCAAGCTGTTATCCTTTCATTATGGACTAATCTTAAATTATTTTAGTCTTATCCTTGAGGAACTTATTTTGAATTGTTTTAAAACTAGACTTACTATTACATGTAATTCATTCATTTTAAACTTTAATTCTTTTAATTTTTATTATGTTTATCGGGGTGACATTGGTTAGTAAAATTATATAGGTTTCAAGTGTACAATTCTATAATACATTATCTATATATTGCATTGTGTGTTTACCACCCAAAGTCAATTTTCCTTCTGTCACCATATATTTGACCCCCTTCACCCTTTTCTACCAGCCCCAGTCCCCTTATACTCTGGTAACCACTAAACTCCTGTCTGTGCCTATAAACTTTGTTTGTTTGTCTTATTTGTTGCTTTCAGCTCTCAACTACATAACATAGTTGGTAGTTGACCTCAGACTGACTACCTGTGGTTTCTTACCACATGGAAGTCTCAGCTCTTCTTGTTATAAGCACTATGGTTGGGTTTTACACTATGCATGGGAAGACAGACAGGGGCATGTAAATAAATAAATGCCCTGAAGAAAATAAGGTGAGTAAGAGCAAACAGGAAAAAGACTCATATTTATAATCAGAACACACTAATTATTCCTTATGAGTAAACTTAAAAGTGAGAATGTAAGGGCATCAGATTTGTTGATTCTACAGTTCTAATAGAAACCACAATAGGAATCAAGAAGACCTTTCAAATGAAACCAAACAGTGTGAATGTTATCTTCAAAGATATGTAAAACCATTAAAAAATTTGAAGCAACTAGATGGCATATTATCAAGTTTAGATTTTAGAAAGATTACCTGACTCTGGAGTCAGTAAGGGTTTGTATCTGTGGAGTATTGAGACAAGAGGCTGATGTCAGTCAGAAGGTCACAACAGTAACTCAGGTGAGAAGTAACCAGTGTGTGAATTAACATCTTGGAAGTAGGAATGGAGAAGAGAGGGATGGATGGGGGAACTGCTGAAGAGGAAACATTGATAGGTTTTGGGACCTGAAGGCCCATAGGAAGGGTTAGTGTAGGTGAAGTGTCTGAAATATCGGTATTAGGCAGTGGATTGGACGAGGATCTATTGAGAAGGGAAAGAGCAGTTTAAGAGATGAGATGGTGGATTCGGTAAAGAACTTTATTTTACCAGATTTTAATACCCAATTCCTTTTAACTGCCAATTTCATGCACGAGGAAAAGAATATACCAAATCTTTGCTATTAGAATTCACAGGTTCTGTGGAACAGTTTAATTATAGCATAGACTCACCCTAAAAACAGAATCAGATCTTTTATATTTTTAGCCAGCCTTATTAGCTGCAGGAACATTATTTCAAATTAAAAACAATTCTCTTGAGAGTTAAGAACATTCTTATAATCTTACAAAAGTGTTGATGATACAGAGAAGAGGATCTTGCTTTAACTTTCATATTTTCAAATGCCCCTTTTACAGAATAAGGGGTCAGACATGATAAAGAACATGGGAAGAATTGGTTTTGGTTCATTTGAATTTGACACAAACAAAACACAACACACAAAAAATGTTATCAGAAAGTTCATATATAAAAAACTGGAACTAAAAGTAAACTCGAAATTATTAGACTCATTAACAGAATTTGAATAAAAAGTAATATCAGTACATTTTACATTCCTTATATCTACCATAATGCCCTTTACACAATAGGAGCTTAAAAGTGTTTTTTGTTTTGTTTTCTTTTTTTGTGTTGGTATTATTTTTACATGTAACAAGGCATTTTGTTTTCTCTAGAATTATTCTCAAGCTTATCGTCTTTGGTTTGTGGATATTTTTATTTATTCTTTCAACAAATATTTGTTAAGTGCTCACCGAATTCCAGGCACTATTCTAGGTAGTTCAGAATACAGCAGTGAATAAAACTTAATTTTTGCCCTCATAAAGTTGGCATTCTTGGGTAGCAGATAATAAATAAATAAGTAAAAACATGCCAGGCTGTGATAGACCTAGAAGAAAATAAAGCAAAAAGCTAGAGAGGAAAGCTTGAAAACGAAAGCCAGAGGTTGGGTGGGAAAAGTCTTACTGTTACGTGACATTAAGACCCAAGGGAAGGAAGGGAGGGAGGCACACAGATACCTGAGGGTAAAATGTCTCAGGCAGTAGAACCGTGTAAACAGAATCCTTATGTTGTAACAGGGAGTTTAATTTACTTAGGAATTATAATACTTAGCATTTATGCTTGAAACTGGGTACATCTGGACATTTGCAACACCTCCAACAAAATAATGAGCCATGAAACCGTTATTGTAAGAAGGTGCTGTGCTTCCCTTTCCTCTGACCTTCCGTTTTCAGTCTCTTCTACATCCTACTAGCATTATCTTTCAGTCTGGTTCCAGGCCAAAATGCCAAGTTTTTTTCTAAACACACAGTTTGCCTCAGACTCCACATCTTGAAAAGGGTTTCAATTCTGTGGCTTGAAATAGACTTTCTACTGGATTGAGTTTAGGATAAAACATGTGATTTTCATTATCCAACCTGATTTTCCTTCCAGCTTCGATAGGCTACAATTCTCTTTGAAGATTAGGAATTAATGAATCGGTGAAAACATCAGCAGAGAATTAAATTTTAAATAACTGTAAAGCTATAAGTTCCACAACTGAGATGTAATGGCACAGTGTCAACTTTCATTAGGCAAGAGATCTAATCATATTTTTTAAACACACTCAACATTTTTTTTTGCTCTGAAAATTATTTTAAGTTAAATTGATTTCTATTATTTATTCTGAAATATTGAAGCCATTTTTATATTCATTTAAATCTCCTTTCCTCCTTCTTTTTCATTCCTCTGTCACTGTTGGAGTCAGGACCTCATTTCCTGTTGTTTAGTCAATTGAAACAGTCTCCTAAGTGGTGTCAAGGTTTCTTCTCCAAGTCTCTAAACCAGATAGATCTTATTTACACTTCCTATCATGTTACACAAGCACCCAAAGTGTTTACTGATGTGCTATGTATCCAATAATATTCCTATATTTTAGTTTGAGGGGGAGACAGTCTGTAAAATAGGGATGGCTCATATCTACATGTAATAGTTGGATAGTAACCCAGCCCCTCTCAAGTCTCAGTGGTTTCTAAAAAACCATTTATTTTTTGCTCAGACTACATTAGCAGCTGTGAGTCAGCGGCCATGGATCTGGTCCATGCATCTTTCCATTCTGGACCCAGAGTGAAGGAACCAGTCCTGTCCAGAAATGGGAAATGAGCAAGTGTACTAGCTGAATCAGGATTTCCCTCGGAGTTTATGCTTAGAACTGACACTCCTGTTACTCACATTCTACTGGCCTAAGCAAGTCTTATGTTTGCAGGAGGCTTAGATCAATGAGCCTCTTGCATAGAAAGGGAAAAATGTTTGGAGACAATGTTAAAGAATAATACAGATATAGAATTCGATGTGTGGCATATGACACATTCTATATAATAGAATAATCATTATTAGTATTAGTCTTTCCTTATACCTGCAAGGCAAAATCCTAACCCTAGGTCAGTGTTACTTCTCCTCTCTTCCATCAGTATTCTACTGATGTGAAAACGATATAAGCTTGTAGAATGGTATCCCTATAAAATTAGGACCTCATCAGCAGCTATGTTGTTGTGCTTCTCAACAACATATTCATTTTTCTTGTTTCAAGTCCCCTTTCCACTCCCCTCAATGTCCATTTCAAACCTTTACATTTTCCTCTAAGCTACTGCAAGACCCTCTCCCACCTGTACCCCTGTAGAAAACTTGCCCACTGGACGAGCATAACTGGGAAAATAGAGCCCATCATGTGGAATCTCATTTCCATTTCTTGGCTTGTCCAACCAACCTACAAATTTGGCACTGCCCATTCTCATCCATAATGCTTTTCATCCAGGCTCCAATGATTAAATGTCTATTCATCTGTTCAAGGCCAACTTCTCCATCTGTGCTCTTCATGATATGGTTGCCTTCCTTATATGAGATTCTTTATCCCTCATTTTCTCCAGTTCTCAATTTTTACCCTTATTCTTTTCTTAAAGGATATTTGAGCCATGTCACTTTCATCTTTATACTTCCGCCATGGCACAGTATAGTACTGTAGGTGCCACATGTGTTTCATACCTATTTGTTGTTTCATATACAGTAAACACCAGAAGCTCACCGTAGTCAGCAATGTCTTCTCTTTTCAGAGTCAGGCTATGTGTGGCCAGCCCTCCCTCTAACCTTTTATTCTCTATTTTAGGCTGTCATTGTGAATGACAATGGTCAAATTTACTACTGATATAACAGTTAATACTTATATAGCAGTTATTATGTCACAGATACCATTCTTAGGGCTTTACATGTATTAGCAATTTTAAATTTTGTAAGCGCTTTATCAGGTAGGTAGTATTATTATTCCCAGTTTACAATTGAGAAAATGCAGCCAAGAGGGATTATTAATATATAAGTACTGGGTCTTTTTCCATATGAAGATAGAGAAAATATAGACAGACAGATTAGATAGATAGATAGACAGATAGATGATAGATAGATGATATTGATATAGAGATATAGATATAAATTCTAGATACTAAATAATTAAGCTTTAGGATTTTTCTTACAATAACAGATGAAGTTCATAAATAAGAAGGCTGAAAGAGCCAAAACATTAGCAAAAACCATTACTTAGCTGGTATGTGCATCAGAATATAAATGAAATCTCCCTCCCTCTTCACTCTTGGCTCCTGATGAAACTTAAGCATTTAACTTTCATGTTGCTTTACTCATTCTGATGTTGCCACAGCAACTGAAGAATGTCATTCTACTGCTCTAGTAGGTAACTTACAAATATAGTTTTCTGAAAAAGCAACAAATAACATTTTTCTAAAATCAAGTAGTGAACATAGATAGCTATTATTTATGAGTTTCTTAGGACTAAATGAATAGAGCTTATTTTTTTTCCCTTGCAAAATTCTGTTAATTTTAAGTACCCATTTTGTCCTGTATAATATTAAAAGCTGAAAAATCATATTTTTGTTAACCTAGATGTTAACTAAATATAGAACCCTCTAATGTACTTCTAATTTATCTCTACCTCATCATGAAAAGGGCTGTACCTCTCTGAAAATTTGCTTTATGATCTCATGTTCCACAGTTTAGGGAAAATGCATATACAATATCCCATTTTAACTATTTACATTTTTTTCTAATGTAGTAACAAATTATAAAATTGAGGCAAATGAGAGCTGAAATACTGTAGTTTTAATCAAGGCTTTCTTGATTTTAAATGATATAAATACAGCCCAAGCTTGATCGAGAAAAGAGAAATGTATTATAAACCAGCTTGGCTATCTCACAGAACTCAAAGGCAAAAACATGACAGGGTTAGAGGGAAAATCTAATGAGGATTATAGATAATATCTGGGTGCTGTCCATCACTCATCTCCATTTCTCTTTGTGCTTTGGCTCCATGTTCCTCTCTCGCTTAGGACCAGATTAGAATCAGATGATGGAAATATGGACGATGACATCATCTGGATGTTACTCCTTCTGGCTTAAGGCAGTACAAAGATTTGCATTAACTCTTTTTCCTCAGTCTAAAACAAATAACAAACAAACAAAATCAAAAGGAGCAATAAGCACCACATATTTGCCCTGTTTAGATCAGATATCATCCACAGAACAATCAGTACTGGCCAAGAGGCAGGGTCATGGAACAATTAACTTGGTTTATTAGAAGTCATTTCCTCCATTTTGAAACACCCTTGTTTTCACTTTCTGGACGTGTTTTTTTCCCTCTGTCTTCTATATATTTCTGGATGCTTGTGTTCAGTCTACATCTCTCTGACCTACTCACGCTAGTTTCCAGGGTTTGGTGTTCTCCTCCACTTAGCTACACTCACTTCCATCTAACATTCAGGACCCCACTATTGTTAGTATACTATCTACATGCTGCATTTTCAAAATCTCTATCTCCACCCTAGATTTCTATAGCTCTCAATTTTCTACCTTTAGTTGGATGTCTAATACTCATTCTCAATTCAACATGTCTTAAGATGGAATTTTCAATCTCCCTTCCTCCTCTTCACACTTCTTGAACTTCTTTTATAGTCTTTTCCTTTTCAGTTAAACTAAAGCTACTCCACCCTTCCAGATCTTCAGTTAAAAAAGTTTTGGAATCATACTTTTTTCTTTTTCCTGATCAAATCCATAGACGTATCTACAAAATATCAGAATCTAACTACCTCTTATTTTCTACATTGATACCATTCTAATGCAAAAAGAAATTGTGATGTCTCACCTAAATAATTGTAACAATCATCTAGATGTCTTTCTGTTTCAGCTTATACTGATAGTTTATTCTTTTTCTAAAGATCTATTTTATTGTTTTTGACAGAGACAGAGAGATACAGAGACAGAGAGAGAGACTGAGAGAAGGGAGAGGGCCCAGAGTAGTCCCCATAGTTGTACATCACTAGTTTTCGACATGGTTTTGTTCCACACAGGTAGGTGGGGAACTGCACAGGGCAGGAACTGGGCCAGGGGCCTCCCTCAAGTCAAGGGCTGACGTGGGGCATGAGGGATGAACTGGGGGCCTCCTGAATGGGAACCACATCCCAGTTCAGCATATGGGTCAGTGTGGGCCAAGGCTGGGATTCGATCCTCAGTCCCCAGGGCTGTAAAGCAAGCACTTACCCCACTGAGTCATCCCGGCTTCCCCTAATAGTTTATTCTTAATAACAAAATCAGATTGATCTCCTTCAAACTCAAATATGGTTTGGTTTATCTTCAACAGACTTCCCATCTCAGAGTAAAATCCTACCAGGTCCTTTTCCCTGTGCTGGAACACCATTTGCTGAAAGGTCTATTTGCTTGTCTGCCAGTCCTGTTCTTGCTCACCCAGCTATCGTGTTCTCAATAGTACTGATTGCCTCTGATATACTATATATTTCCATATTAGTTTGTTTATTGTCTGTCTCCTTTCACTAGAATGTAAGTTTCAAGAAGGCAGAGATTTGTTCTGTTTATTAATTCCCACCATCAAATCTGGTGCTATCACATGGTACATAGTCAATAAATATTTGTTGAATAATAAAATTAACTTAGCCATCCTTTGCAGGGGTCTCCAAACTTTTCAGCCCGTGGGCCGCATTAACTATCAAACAGCAGTTTGGGGGCTGACTACACCCCTTGAGGTCCAAATAAAAAAGAATCAAAACATAGATGTTGTTTTTAATTATTTATTTAATATTATTTTATTCCGATAAAAAGGTCTCCATGGGCCGGATGAGAGGGCCTCGCGGGCTGCATGCGGCCCACGGGCCGTAGTTTGGAGACCCCTGCCAGAATACTTTGACAAAAAAGAAGAACAGAGTTCCCAGAAAAAAGGATACTGCTCCCAGAAAAGGGGACTGAGCAGGCAAAACAAAAGCTGCCGACTTCCAGTTTAAGTGGCAGACAAAGTATGCATTTATTGGCTTTCCCTCCTGAAATTCTATTTAAAGTATAGTAAAGAATAAAACAATTAATATGCCATAAGGAGAAAAATGTGGTGTCATCAGTGAAAAACCCTCCTGAAATTCTATTAAAAGTATAGTAAAGAATAAAACAATTAATATGCCATAAAGAGAAAAATGTGGTGTCATCAGTAAAAAACACAAGCAAACACACAAAAAACATTAACAAATTTATGAAAGAAAAAACAGATCAGAAAAATTTAAGTGAGGAAGAAAAGTAGAGGAAGCTGCAACTGACCTCACATGCGAGCAGAGAGGGGAAGCCAACATGCCCACTAAACTGCAAAAAGAGCTCCCACTCAGAGACTGAAATGATATGAGGAAGAAAGTAATAAGTTGGGCTGAAAGTAGGAAAATTAGTTAAAGACCGATACAGAGAAGAGACAACCATATCAATCTCCTTTCTCACTTCCTCACAAGAATTGCCTGTACCCATTGAATTTAGCCCGGATGAAAACCCAAGGAGGGAAAGAAGGGAGCTAGCTTGGGTGGATCCCAGGGTGAAGTCCTTTTGATTCTGGAATCAGGACCCCTGCCGTGCTGATAGTAGCTCCCTCCCACTTCATCTGAAAGTGAACTCTGCTTCCTCAACAGGTTATTCCAGTCCTCAAAGAGCTTCTGGTCATTCTTCATGTATTTTATTTTAAATATATAATTAATTAAATACATTACATGTATTATATATTTGTGAGATAGAAATACATTTAATATAAATTACAAATATAATTTAATATATTTAATTATTTATATATAATATTTAACACGTTAAGCACAATGACAGTCACCGGTGAACGACACTGAACTTTCCGTTCAGACCTCATCAGTCACCGGTGACTGACAGTATACTTTTCGTGCAGGCCGCGGTATTGTATGTTAACTGATGATATAAACTATAAAAAATTACATTCTATTAATAAATTTTAAATAAGTAAGATGTCCTGCTTGTCTTTCCATTTTAAAATGGCTATTCCTTTTTTGTTTTCCTTCGCTATAATTTCTCCCTGTTTAGGGGACATTTTCACATTCACAGGTAAAGAACAATCTTTTTCTGCACTGGAACAAGAATCGCAGACAACTGACTGAATATAAAGCATTTCTAAAATAATACATTGTACAAATTGCAGTAAATAATAAACATTCACACAGTAAATATATTCTATACATAAACATTCAGCCTTATCGCAACCTAAACAGATCTCCGGGCACCAGCATTTCGGTGAAATCTGATATAACGGGCCAAGCGGTAAGCAAGACAAAATAGCCTGGGTGCTTAACGTGTTATATATACCTCTAACTAAGGTTCATCTAATCTTCAAAAAAAAGGAAGTGCAGCATAAAAGAGAAAACTGAACCTGAACAACCTGGGGGAAAAAATGGCTTCCAGTAGAAAGAGAAAATTCAAGTAACAGAAAAGAACTGAAAAACCATCTAACATACATAAACCCCGATTAATAGAAGCAAAGAGACTTGAAAGAATTTTATATCCATGAAAAAAGAACAAGTTGCTATGCAATTTTTTTTTAGAAAACAAGGTGAGCTATTGCTAATTTTAAAATTTGCTTGTGATAAAACAAACAAACAAACAAAACCAAAACCAAAAACCCAAAAAATAAATGGAAGGTAACATTTGGGAAACTAACTAGGATGTAGTATAAAACAAGCAAACAAACAAACAAACAAAATGACTAAAGACATTAAATCTCAAATGAGGATCCTATACCTAAATAGTAAAAATAAAAGTACGATTTAGAAAACAGAGAAGACACAATGTAAAGACATTTCTCAGAATGAAAAGAGATGTATCATAAAAGTGGAAAGAGCCTCTCTATACAACTGAGCAAGAAAACAGAAAGGGGCTCATACCTAGAGACTTTGATATGAAATTTCAGAGTGTCAGGGATAAAAATAAAGTATGTTTTAAAACTTGGGGAGGAAAAAGGAGTTAAGCTACAAAGGGATAACAATCAGACTGTTTCAAAACTTGACATTTACATCATAGGGTAGTAGAAAACAATGGAATGATGACTTGGGACTGAAGACAAATCATTTTCCATCTAGAATTCTAAATATAGCCAGAATACCATTCAAGGCAAAATACAGCCATTATTAAATTAAGAAAATTAATAGTCCAAATATTCATTCTCCAGAAATCTCTTCAGGATGCACATTAACAAACTAATGGTGCTAACTAAGAAAAAGAATGACTCAGGAAACAATTTCTACACAAGAGAGCAACAAAAGGAAAGAACCAACATAATTGGTGTATGGCAACCTTGAGGGTAAACACTCAAGATTGGAATAGGATAGAGGTAATGGGAAGGAAGTGTCTGAGGGAAAAATAGAGGGATTCTGTAGAATCAACAGTCGGATGGAAAGCTTGGGGAAAAATTGTAGATAATGAGTATAGGCACAAAAATTTAGGATAACTTTCCCCTAATTAGAGTGTGTACTAATTAAGGACAAAGGCTAAGCAATGAAGAAAAGAGGCCTCAAAGGGCTGACATCTAGACATTAAATGCTAATTTACAGGGTCAAATTTGACCAATAACAAAACTAGCACAATGTTGAACAATCAATTTTTGAGAAGTGGTTATCAGTTTCATGTCAGTGTTGATTCCAGAAGCATATTCATAGTCTCTTTTCCTGAGGAAATTGAAATCTGACAAAAATTAACATGAAATGAGATAATATTATTTGCCCCCAAATTTAGAGATGAACCGTTTGGAATAGAGCTTGGCCTTCTTGCATGGACCACACATACAAGAGTGAAACTTTCAACACTGGGTGAACTCTGGTGTGGTAGGTCAATACATATGAACTAAGTGACACTCACTGGCCACTATATCCCTAATTTACAGTGCTATAAGTGTGGTGTTAAGATTTGATGCACATTTCATTTTGAGTCCTTGGGGAAAAAAATGCTTTCTTAATAGAGATTTCATTTTTTTTTTTAAATGTCATATTTGACTGCTCTAACTGGCACAAGTGCAGTTCCTTCCTCTACCAGGGTCTTCATCATTCTAGTTCTTGGAGAAACAAGTTTTGGAATCTGAGTCCAGCACTCTATATTGGGGGTTTCCAGTTTGGCATCCTATAATGAACTAAGGTCTTCTGACATTTCAGACTCTTGCTCTAGCTCAGTGGCTCTATTTTAGGGCTTTCAGGACATTTTCCTTAGGTTTTTTTTTGCTAGTTTATGATATAGATTGATTATCCTTTAATATATATCATCATATTATTTATCCTTCCTCTTTCTGTCTTTTCTTAACTTGGTTCAGTTCTCCAGACTAAAATACTTTCAGCCTACGCTATCCGTACCTTTTCTTCAACTTCTTCACCTTTATTTGCCTTGCCCTTCTTTGTCCTACCTTGTCATTCATTCATCATAAAACAATATTAGGCACTGTACAAAGATTGAAGATAAAAAGTGAAGTGGTTTTAATTTGCATTTCCCTAGTAGCTAGAGAAGTTGAGTATTTTTTCATATATCTGTTGGCCTTTTATATGTCTTCATGGGAGAAGTGTCTGTTCAGGTCTTCTGCAAGTTAAAAACCACAATGAGATATCAACTCACATCTGTTAGAATGGCTATAATCAACAAGACAAGGAATAATAAGTACTGGAGAGGCTGTGGAGAAAAAAGAAGCCCTCATACACTGCTGGTGGGAATGTAAATTGGTACAACCACTATGGAAGGCAGTATGGAGGTTCCTCAAACAATTAAGAATAGAATTACCATATGACCCATCAAACCCTCTACTGTGTATCTATCCAAAAAAATGAAAATCTTAGTCCACAAAGATATATGCACCGCATTGTTCATTGCAGCACTGTTCATGGTGTCCAGGTCATTGAAACAACCGAAGTGACCTTTGATAGATGACTGGATAAAGAAGCTGTGGTACATTTACACAATGGAATACTATTCTGTGATAAGCTAAGATGACATATCGCCATTTGTGACAACATAAATGGACCGTGAGATCATGTTAAGTGAAATAAGTCAGATCAAAAACATCAGGAAACATATGACTTCACTTATACATGGAATATAAAACTGAAAGTAGTGAAGAAACAAAGACTCATGGATACAGTCAATAGTTTAGTGGTTATCTGAGAGTAAGGGGGAAAGGGGGTGGGGAGAGGGCATCAACTATATGGGTGGTAAGCACAGAATGCAATACATAGATGATGTAATGTAGAATTTTATACCTGGAACTTATGCAATTTTTACCAACCAATGTCACCCGATAAATTTAACAATTAAAAAAATAAATGAGGCTGTCCTTGCTATAAAAGATTTCACAATCAGATAAGGGAAAGAGCTTTAAGTGGAAGAATAAAAGATGTAAGGCTGTCAATTGAGGTATGACCAAAAAAAAAAGGTATTATAGGAATGCATAGGACTTAGCATAAGAATGAGATAAACAAATTTTGCATGTGATGCCTAGGTAAAGCTTTATTTACATGAGCTGGGTTTTGAAAGATTAATAAACGTTTATAGACAAAAAGGGCTGAGGTAAAAAAGGAAAAGTATTGTAGGTGAGGAGAAGAGAATATATGAAGTTACATAAAGAGATGCTCCGTACCTATAGTTATTTCTAGCTCCATTTGATTCTCTCTTACTGTGGAAACACCACGATCGTCACTAGCATCTCCACTGCTGCATGGTGTAGTAGTCAAAGGAATTTTTCTCGGTAGCTATTACATTGGATAGCTTACATTAACTGTCATTGGAACTCTCAATTCTTCATCTGTTCTTACAGAATTTCTGAGGGTACCATATTAGTCTCAAATATGGGCAGAGGTAAAATTTGTTAACAGACTCATTTTTGCATATATTACATAGATTATTTGTAATTATAGACACTAGGGGGATTTTTTTTTTTAAATTTGTATTTTAAGATGTACAGGGGAAAGCCGGGACGGCTCAGCGGGTTGAGCGCTCGCTTTGAGGCCATGAGGACCGAGGATCGAATCCCGGCTCCGGCCCAGGCAGGACCCACGTGCTGAACTGGGGAGTTCCCACAGTTTGGTTCTCTAACTGTCTCTGTCTCTATCTCTCTCTCTATCTGTCAAAAAGTAAAATAGAAATAACTACGCACTG
>PVKE010038831.1:0-15275 GCA_004027555.1 Craseonycteris thonglongyai
AATGGGTATGTAGACGAAGACAAGAGGGCTGTGAGTGGAATCCTGGGGAATATTTGCACTTACAGATCGGAAGAAGATAGAAGAGCCTAAAAGTAAGGGAACAAAATGGTATAAAAAAATCAACAAGACAAGGGATAACAAGTGCTGGAGAGGCTGTGGACAAAAAGGAACCCTCATACACTGCTGGTGGGAATGTAAACTGGTACAACCACTATGGAAGGCAGTGTGGAGATTCCTCAAAAAATTAGGAATGGAATTATCATATGACCCAGTAATCCCTCTCCTGGGTATCTACCCAAAAAACCTGAAAACCTTAATCTGCAAAGATACATGTATCCCAATGTTCACTGCAGCACTTTTCACGGTGGCCAAGTCATGGAATCAACCAAAGTGTCCTCTGATAGATGACTGGATAAAGAAGTTGTGGTACATTTACACAATGGAATACTACTCGGCAATAAGAAAAGATGAAATACAGCCATTTGTGACAACATGGACGGACCTTGAAAACATCTTATTAAGCAAAATAAGTCAGAATGAAAGAATCAAGAAACATATGACCTCACTTATAGGTGAATATAAAACTGAAAGGAAGAAAGAAACAAAAACTCATGGACACAGTCAATAGATTAGTGGTTACCTGAGGGTAAGCAGGGAGGTGGGTGGGGGAATCAAACATACGGTGCTGGAAAGTGAGCTGATTCTGGGTGGTGAGCACATAATGCGATGTATAGACAATATAATGTAGAATTGTACACCTGGAAACAATGTAATTGATATCAATCAGTGTCACCCCAATATATTTAACAATAAAAAACAATGGTATTAACAGAGAAGGTGGTGGTAGGAGGGACAAGGAAAAAGGTTAGGTCACAGATTTGCACAGCCAGGATTGATCACACTCCTCATCCTGGTCCCAAACTCTGGGAAATTGGAAAAGCATTGCACTTTCTGGACTTAAAATTCTTGAATTTTAAAGTCTAAAGATAGTTGCTACCTGGTATGGAAAATGTGTTCACATACATTAATAACACCTTGGCAGTCCCCCAAACAGCACTGAAAGGTTGCATTATAGCAGTCTTTAGAGATGAAGAAATGGAATCTTGGAAAAATTATGTATGTTGCCCAGAGACACACAATTAAAATGCACTGAGATTCACACACAAACCTTCTGAGTCTAACGATCACACTGTTTTTATTCTGTTCTATTGCTTCTTGCAGCTGGATGGGAGCCTAACCTGAGAAGAGAGGAGAATCATCTGTGAAGGGGGAGGGGTGCGGATATCTGCTCCCTGGAAATTTGAGCTCATAAGAAGTGGTGAAGGGTCAGGAAAGTAGGCTGCGGAATCTTCTAATGGCTAGGGTGCAGGTCCAGCCAGGTCTGGGATGTGAAAAGAATAACAGGCTGACAGCCATTGCTGGTAATATGAGAGAGAATTCTTGGGAGGTGGGGCGGGGGTGGGGCAGCGATTAAAATTACTACTGAGGACACCTAAAGTGAGAAAGAATGAATATGTAGTAGTCTTGGGTGTAGCGGTATGGAGTCTCCAGCAGTTATCAATGGTAGGAAAAGTCAGTTGGTTGCTCATCTGATAGAAATAAAAACTGAGAAGTTAAGAGCTTAGGAGGCTTTCTGATCAGTGTAATATTCTCCAGGAAAACTCACTCTTCCTTCAATGTAGCCCACATCACATGTTCTGTCCAACAGTGCAGTTTTCAGGACATTCTGGAACAAATTCAAATTCCCTGGGTTTCAGTTCCCTTTGGTTTTCTTTCATCTTTCTCCTCAGTTCCCTGACCCGGCACATTCTTCAGTCTCTATCTACTTTAGCCCTTTATACCTTATTCCAGATTTTTCCAGCTTATTATACCACTTTCCCATGTCAACATTCTGTCCCATTGTGGATTCAAGAAAAAAGGTCCACGTGAACAGTGAATTCATTTGCATTTTTGAGCTAGACATATTATATTTTTCCACATATAAGATGATAGTTTTGTCTAAAATTGTTAGACCAAAAATTGGGGGTCGTCTTATACACAGGAGTAACCCATGTATTGATTTCTTAATGTTGGATTCGAAAAGTTGGGGTTATCTTATACGTGGGGCATCTTGTACATGGAAAAATATGGTACCAATCTTACAGGGTTTGTTCAAGGTTGGTAAATGTGGAAATCGTTCTTGATTTTTCCCACTGTTGCCTGACCCTACAAGTATACATACATAAAAAAAGAGGTGCTGATGTTTAGAAAATGCAAATAACCACGGAAGTTTTCATGATCTTTTTCTTTAAATAAGATAGAAAAGCTGATGATACTGTGGAAGAGGAGGGAAAATGGTCGAAAGGCTGGAGCTCTGCAGACCACAAGGTCTGAGACCCGGGTGGTGCTGACGAGGCTGGCAGACGGGCCGTGGAGGTGGGAGGGGCGGAGCAGGGCGGGATGAGTGATGGTAGAATCTAACTGGGGGGGAGGAAGTGTGGTCCAGGAGTCTAAAGAGCTGAACTTGACCACAAAGATGGTTCTCACGCTCTATCAAACCGGCTGGCTCTTCGTTATAAGTTCCAAGTAGTAAAAAAATCTTTATTTTATATTCAGTGCAGCACTTAACACATTCAAATCAATATGTGTTCATTTATTTGTACAGCCTAAAGATGAGTCACAATAAGCAGGAACCATTCTGATCCACATCTCACTTTATGATTGCCATCATCTGTATACATTTATGAATGTCACTGCTTATTACTTAATGTACAACTGTCTGTAAGTCTGTGAAAACGGACTTAATCTTTTTATTGAAAGATTTCTTTGTTAGGCTGTTCTGGTCCTCCCTCGAGCCAAGTTTTCAATCGCAAATTGTGATATTTGCGGCAAGTGAGCGTCATCTTCTGGCCGCTGTGAGTATTGCTGAGCAGCCAACTGTGGTAGGCTGTATTTTGACCATTCTTAACCAGGCTATGGAACTAAAATGATCTTTCAGTTTCTGAAGCATAATCATTTAAAAATTCACATGAGTTCTAGGCATTCCCATTTTCTCTTTTCAATTAGTATTTAATTTTATTCAATATGTATCATTGTCTCTAAAGAGAACTATCCTTATAATAATAAATAATACCCTAGTACCGTCAAGGAGTTCTCCTACTTACACGTCCTTCCAGCAGAGATACATCCTTACACTTCTATGCTCTTCTGGCAGAGACATATCCCCTGACCCCTGGATATTATTACTTAAAGGAAATTATAAACCTGGTTCTCCGACTCTGAAACTAAGCCTGAGGTGGAAGAAAGCTGTACAAAGAAATCCTCTTGGAAGAGGTGAATTTTGCCCATTCCTCAATGGGAGCTATAAAGTATACTTCTCATCAATAGATTCATGACTGAAATTGGCCCTGGTATACAATCCAACATAGGTTCTACCTGCAAAGTGGGACTTTGTCCCTCTCAGATACATGTTCAACCTCAACCTCTTAGAACATTGTTAGAGTCCAGGCAGGTAATACTATATCTTAAAAGTTTTCTTCTTTGATGAAATTGAGGAAATATGACTGACTTAGGATAAGTATGACAAATGGTACAGTTTATTGTGGTATTTTCATCAATCCCTTGATTTTATTTTTTCCTTTTCTATGTAATTTGTACTTGAACATGCTCCAATAATTTAAAATGAGAGGGTGAGATTTACAACTAGCAAACCAATTTTATTGTCTAGAAACAATAAAGACTTGTAAGTCAAATTTATATGGGTCCATGTTGGTTGCTTTGGCTTAATTTAGATGTGCTTCCTTTCCTTATTAATTTTGAAAATTATGGTGCTATATATGAAATAGCTGGAATAGGAATCACCTTGACAGTGTATAACTGATATAGAGTCTCAGAACTCCTTCTTCTTAATGGGGGTGGAGGGTATCCTTAGTCTCAGCCAACTCTCTACTGAGTCAAGGTACTTGAATTTTAAGTACAGCTTTTCATTTTCCATGGACTACACGAACGTATGACATTTGTAAATTGCAGGGTGTGGACAGGCTGTTACTAGAATGTTTTATAATAATAAAAAATTAAAAATAAGAACCACTCTCCTAACACTCTGCTAACCAAGAAGGCCCTCAGTGTTTAACTAAATTCCGCTTCTATTTCAAGCTTCAAGATAGTGCTGGTGCTACCTGTCTTTGGCCATGAGACTTTTTTGTGGAAGTTCTTGGAGTGCTTTTTGGTGAAATGCCACTCTCCTAAGCAACATTTGCAGCAATAAGGGAATGAACAGGACTAGAAAAGCAGGTATTATATTAATAATTAGTGTTTGCTTAGTGCTGGAAAACATTTTAAAAATGCCCAAACGTCTCTGGGCATCTGCAGGAAAAGGGTTCTGTGAAAGGTCTGATGTCTGAGCTGAGTAATGAAAACTCATGTGTCCCCATACACACATACACACACACATATATGAGCATGCCATATGCTCAGAGCAGGATTTGATTGGTTGGAGGGGGGCCCTGAGGTGGGGATTTTTTAAGGCTCCCCACGAGATCCTGGTGTACTCCCAGGGCATTACAGGCTCTGTGCAAACAGGAACTCTTTCTCATCTACCAGGAGTGCTCAAACAGCTCTGGGTGGCACAATTTGCTGGTTGCTTGAGTTCCAGTTAACCGAGAGTCAACTTACATTTATCCGGCATCTACCAATCCCCATAGGTCCAAGAATTAGACAGAAACCAACAGGGAAGAGCAGCCAATCTGAAAGATTAAGAAGTTTTTGATGAGGGGACATGATCTGAACTTAGAGCGATGGTTAAGAGGGTCACCACAGCTCTCCACGCAATATCCTCAGACTGAGAAACCTCAGTACGGAAGCCATGGGCCCTAGGGCTCAGTCACCCATTCCCTGAACAGAGTGGAGTCGGCCTTGGTATGTGCCTCACGTTCCAGTGACATCTGCCCTTTCGTATTTCCTGTCACTGCTTGCAAATGAATTGCTGAATACAACTTTGCTGACACAGGAACTTAGTATAAAATATGAGTGGGAGATAAGGTTCTAGGTGAGTGGTTGGCAAATTAAATGAATTATGGGTACCAACCCTTTGAGGAGCTTATTAAAATTCAAATTCCCCAGCCCAGCTTGAGACATTTTGTTCCAGCAGGTCTAGAGTGGGGCTTGGAGAAGGGCAGCTTCTCAAATGTGTGAATTTGTGAGATAAAAATATAGATCGGAGGCCTCATATCACACGCCTAAATATTTACAAGTTATAGATAACACTAACAGATGGTCAATTAAAGGAAATGTGTGCCTCCCTCCTTGACAAGGAAGTACTTACTATACTGTAACCTGGAAAGTCAAGTTCAAATATGTTTTAGGCCTTAATGTTTAGGTTTTATCCTCTACCTCAGAGTCAAAGGTCTGACCTCCCACCTTGACAAATATGCGTTCCTAACCTAAAAACCTAGAAGGCTAAGTTTGACTTTAGCATTTTCAAGTCTCTCAGGGTTGAGGGAAGGAGGCTGAGGTTCCCCTCCTCTTTTCTTAAGATCTGGTTTCATCTGGAACTATGAAGCACCTCTATGCACATGTGAGGACATAACAGGCCATGTGCTTGAGTTCTGACCAATTACCCTCCACCTTCACCCCTGAAGTCATAACCCTGCAGGCTGAGGGCTGTGCACACTGGTGACACACCTAGAGGGCAGACATTGGAACATACCCATGCGGGCACAGTTGGCTGGCTTAGGCCATTTGTGTAGGCAAGTTTTCAAGTCATTGTTACAAGCACATGTTCCCCAGGTTCCAAATGCCTCCTCCTAGAGAAGGGACAAGGATGGAACATGGCATAGCAGGCCTTCCTTTTGCCCTTAGAGAAATATTGAACCCCTATGTCAAAGATATTTCAGCCTCAATCTTAGACCCCAACATTGTAGAACATTGATCTTACAGTACTAGCAAGAAAGGGACTTGTTGGTTGCCATTAGGTCATTGTCACTCCACAGACACTTGGAGCAGCCAAGGCACTTGAACTGACGCGATCCCCTGATTAGTCTCGAAACCCTTGCCTTTATCCCCTCCCACCTCTATAACTCATCCACCAAATAAAATCAAGGAAAAGTACTTTCTCCCCCACTTCAAACAGTCTTTAAAGACTGGCTATACGAAGATAGACAAGGGGCTACCATATTGGCCATTAGTTCTGGTAGCTGTCTTTCTTAGCTTTGAACTGGCTACACTGAAAGAGGAAGTAGAAAATGGTTTTTTTCTATTTGGGGTTACTTGTGTTGTTGTTATTTTGTTTTCTTAATTACAGTTGACATCTAATATTATTTTATATTAGTTTCAGGTGAACAGCATAGTCATTAGATGTTCATATCATTTATGAAGTGATCCCCCTGATGAGTCTAGTCCCTACCTGGCACTATACATACTTATTACCATTGACTGTATTCCCTGTGCTGTACTTTACATTCCCTGTGAGTCCTTTCTAACTACCAATTTGTACTGATTCATCCCTTCATCATTTTCATCCAGATCTCCAACCCCTGTCCCATTTGTCAGCCATCAGTTTTTTATATTTCTATGAGTTTGTTTCTGTTTTGTTTCCTCATTTATTTTGTTCAGAAAGTAGGAATTTTAGTTAACATCTTTCTTATCCTTACAATTCTTAGCTTTTAGAATATAGAAATAATGAAGTGGAATCAGATAAAGCATATAATTTCACACTAATGCAATACTTCTGTAGAACTAGTTTATACCATCTTGACTATTATCTGAGAACTTGACACATCATTAAGAATCCATTAGGACAATGACCACACCATTAGCTCTTCAGTAGGTGTCATAAAAACCTTTTTTTTTGTTTTAAAGAAATATTGTTTTAGATAGACAGACCTTATGGTAATGTGTGTGTGTGTGTGTGGGGGGGGGTCAGTGACAGAGTTGTTTCAGTATTAACCGGGTCCCTAGAAGAAGGCTCAGGTTGCATCTGGGAAAGTCTGTGACCACAGCCAGGTAAAAACCATCAGCACTATGTAACCTCAACCAGCCCAGGGAACCTGTGCTGCATGGGCCAGAGAACAATGGTGACTTAGTCACTCCTTTCATTAAGACCCCCAGGCCATGGTAAGTTCCAGATATGGCTTGAGGGAGGAACGCCACAGAAATGATGTCCGGAGCCAGTTTAGACCTTCTCAATTCTGGCCTTCTTATTAGTGTTGCTTGGGGTGGGGTGGGGTGGGGGGTTATGAGAGTGCCCATGGGGGATGGGGGGCAGGCATCGCTATAGATTCCTGTGCAATCAGTCTGTGGTGAGACCAGGTATCGGTGGTTTTAGAAAACTTTCAAGGAATACTAATGTGCAACCAGGGTAGAGGACCAACAATTTGAACAACTGGCTACTAGCAAAGATTCTGAGATAATAAAATGAGAATAGGTAGGTTTTGAGAAGAAAGGAGAGAAGGAGGAGGAAAAAGAAATGGGGAAAGTGGAAAGAGAGGGCTAAGGAAGGCTGAAATCAAGATTTAGGGCATGGCTGGAAATGGTGGCAATAACTTGACAAAGGTGTGACAGATTGGGGGAACGAACTTGTTTGCAGGCACAGATCACCAACTGATTATTAGGATGCTGTCTAAAAGCTTAGCTAATTTCCAATTTTGCCTTGTCCTAACTTAGTTTACCCTGAGCCCAGAATGAATTACTCAGCACCATGCATTTGTGGGGTTTGTTGTTGTTGTTTGTTTGTTTGTTTTTTTAATTTTTTTGGAATCAACCAGGGTCACTTCAGTATAGTTGTCATATTTACTTTCCTTTATCATTAATATCTTGATCTGCCTTATAATACAGTTCCTCATAATTCATTTGGAGCATGCATTCCATTTCTTCTTGATTTGCTTGCATGTTGGTGGACCCGCTATTTGTCACTTCATTACAGGCTTCAGGCCATGTACTTACTGGTCTGTGTCCTTCAGTCCTCGACAAGGAGCCCTGCACACACGACTAAACTCAATCACCATTTTCTCTGCTGGCCCATTGATGGAATCCCCATAGCTCCTGCTTTTCACCTGAGTGTGCTCTGTTCACCTGCTTACTTACCTATAAAATGAAGCTCTGCTTCTTGCTATTATGAGACTAGGGAGGTTGTAACAATTATCTGTGATCATACTATGGCCAGTGGGGAAAAGTGCATTACTTTCATGCTTTAAAGTATATGTTTCTCAACAAAAGTGGTTCTTAGATTTGGCTGCACATTAGCTTCACCTAAGAGATCTTAAAAAAAAAAAGTGGGTCCTGCCACAGAAGTTTTCTTTTAGTCAATGTGAGCTGTGGGCTGGGTGTAGAGATTGCCAAGAACTAGGTGATTTTAATACATAGAACGGTATTAGAGCTTTTGAAATATCTTTTTCTCCTCCTGAATTTCAAGAGAGCCACCTTTATTTATAGAATGTTATTTTCATAAACATCTTTGTTTAATTTATATTTCTTCTATAGATGTGTTACTTTTGAATTTTCCTTCCTTAAACAAACAAAAAAACATATATAGTGAACTGCTATTTACATGTTGCACAAATTCATTTTGAATCTTGGATAAACCAGCTCTAATCTAGGAATAAAAATAATAAACTCTGCTGAATTCTGCAGTTTTGCTAGTCCATAAGGACTTGGCTGGAAAGAGCTTGTTGTTCTTGTAATTAATGACTATAACAGGGTTTTTGGTGTAATGATTCATTTTGAAACAATCCTCTAATTTCCAGGGACATTTTTTCATTGTAAAACAATTATACATAAAAACAAAAGTAGAACTTTAATATTAATATTTACAACCATGCCATGTCATTTTAAATGTAATGACCCCCTGCCTACTACCCCGATGGTTTGGAAAATAAAAAATTCATTTCAGTCCAATGAAGCTATTTGAAATTAGCTTATATTAATATTTCATCAATTTGAAACTAGTTGTTTCCAACCTACATGATATTGTTAAAATAGTAAACGGCTTTCCATTTACCCCTAAAGTGAGTAGATAGATAGAATACATACCTCCAGATTAAAAAAAAAAAAAAAATGTCAGTCCCCAGAATAAGCCTAGGAAATAGCTCTTTCTTAAATAATGGTAGTATCAGTACTCTCTTCTGTTTGACCTGTCCTAAGGCTTGACCCTTGTATCCCAGAATAATTAAATAGAGTAAAATTTAGTTATGGTTTATCCATAGCCATATTAATGATTTAGAGCCATCAGTCTATATTACTTACTGAGACTGATGAAAAATATATTAAAAACATAACAGGATTTCTAGAGTGATCAACTTCAGCACACAAGACACAGTAGTTCTGACTTTAGCCATTGATTCAAGGTGAAAACTTGTGAGATAAACTTGAGAATTCAATTATGCAACCTTCCGCAAAGGTGTTTTTTAGTAAACTAACAATTTTAGAACAGATGCCTTTTTTTAGTCTCTAATTTTTAAAAAGCTTAAAAATAGATTTAAAAGCACCTTCAAATATCATTTTCACCAAGCTCATCATCTTCACCTAGACATTTCAAGACTAATAGTGGCTAATATTTATGAAGCACAGTAGAATATACAAAGTATTTTTATACACATTTTACTATATTTCCCCTCAAAACTTAGGGAGATTGGAAAAGCAACAGTTTACATACTGCATATTTTTAAAAAGTGAGTCTCAGAAATTAAGTGAATAACCTAGGGCCCAACAGCCAGAAGTGTGTAGAACTAGGGAGCCCCCTAGATTTCCTGACTCTGAAATGACTGCCAGCTATCCCAGCTCCCTACAGAGTAGCTAATTGAAAAAGATGTGAGGGATCATGACGGAAAACAAAAACCTGATAGTCATTGTCTGTTGACCAATTTTATACGTGATTTCTATGTTTTCTATTTGGTTTATCACTAGTAGGGATGTCTCGATACTGGTGCTCTATTTAGATCGTAAACAGCAAAACCTAAATATATATTTGGGGTTACCTACAACCTCATCCAGGTTATATGAGTAATTAAAAACAGGCACGCTTGCAACTCTGTCAGCATTTTCTATGTAGAGTGATCAATTATCTTCCCTGGCATTAAGAGAAAATTAAACAGGTCTTCTTTTCATTTTTTATCCCAAACTCTGATTTATCACGTTTCTTCCACAGTATGTAGAGTTTGTGCTTTACCAGTGTTTGTAGTTCTTCTATTGCGCCACTAGAGGGTAGTCCTTAGTCAGTAATGGCCTACCTGACTGGAAGCATTTCATCATGTACACAGAAACCAGTTTCCCCTGGTGGGCACAGAACTTATTCTGGTCTTACTGATTTATGAGTCTTCTTTTTTGATGTTTAAAGACTAAACCTTTCTAAGTTCTAGATACAGAGCCTTACTTCCAGATACTACTTACCCTGGCCTTATTTAAATGACGGAGTGTTGTAAAACCTGCCTTTGATGGTGTTTTTTGGTCTAAATTTCTACCTGACAAAGTAGATCTCTCTAGACAATGTATTCTGGGGAAGCCCAACAACAATAGGCTTATAGACCTGTGCTATGAGCTTAGGAAATAATTGGGAATTTGTATTTAGAAATAAATTTCAGAATACCCTGATACCTCCTTTGGTAGTCAAATCATTTCCTGCTAATGATACTACATTGTCATACTTTTTCAGTCACTCTGGGCAATCCAGTAGAAGTCTTCTGTTTTGTCTAGGCCATCTGATTCCTCCAGAAAAACAGAACAGAAAAAACAAAAAATTTATTTGCACAGGCTATTTGCATGATATAGTCCAAAGGTTTTTTAAATTATATTTATCATAGGCACCGAAGCATAGAATCTAAGTCAACAATTTTCTGTTCTTTTGTCCCCATATGACTGTTGATTCTTCCAACACCATAAATTTTCTTTGCTAACTCATTTTCAGAGCTAAACCCGTGTTTCAGGTTTTTATTCTTTCCACACCCCATAAAAAAATGAGATGCCATGCCTTCTTTTATTCAGTTAATCAAATACTCCCACTTCTCATGTTTTCAGGAATTCTTACTGCACACTCTTACTGCTCGTTCCTACTTCCTTAAAGTTCTCTTATTGTTGAACATAAACATTTACATAACATGTACTCATACAGCCCTTTGCAATTATTCTCTGCCATTAACAGAACTCCAAGATCAAATCATTCCCCAAAGTTACCACTTGAACTGTTCACCTGCTCGAAGTGGGGGTGGGGGTGGTACCTTGGGTGTGTGAATATGAACTTTCAGTTGCTCAAGGACAACAGGAAGCCCAGTTTCTGGTTGCTAGCATTTTAACCTTAAGTGGAGATTTTTTATTGTTTGTGGATATGGAAATGTTTCCTCATAGGGGTCAAATGAGTTCACCCTGTTTCCTAACATCTAGATAAAATTGGCTCAAAACCCCATTGTACAAATGGTGAAAAGTACTGTATCTCTCCAAAGTTTTTAAAAAATTTCCAGAGGACTTAGAACCTGTCTCCTGATCACAAAACACCCCATGTTTCTATATCAGTAGAATTAGGAATTAGCTCCCAGCAGCCAACATGATCTCCCTTTTTCAGACCACAGAGGTCAAGGGTAGAATGGAGGCTCTCTTTATTTTCCCAGCCACCAGCCTTTCCTCTCTGCCACGAAAGGAAACTTGTTCACACATGATATTTGTGTATGTATCAGACTTTATTGATGGTTTGAGGATATAAAAGCAATTTACATTTTCAAATAATGTCAAATGTCGTAAGTAGTATTTAGACATTCATATTTTTAAAAAGCAAGTTATCCCAGTTATTTCTACAACTAAGATGCTAGCCTTCTGCCATTTTGCTTGGCCCTCTCTCTTTCCTACTTTCTGAATGTTGCTCATAGGAGCTCCAAATTTTTCTTTTACTTCATAGGATTTAGCACTTTACCTCTCTCCTTCTGTTCCATGCATCCTTTAACCCCCAGACCTACCTAGGTGATCAGCACCACAAAATGGCACTTTATTAGGACCTTACCTTGATAGAATATACCTTTGGTTATAAATAGGGGTGTGTGTATGTGTGTGTGTATGAGAGAGAGAGAGAGACAGAGTCCAAATTGAGTTTTCCCATTCAACTCTTACTTGATCTGAAAATTTTACATAGTCATTCTTAGCATTCATTCATTACATGCATTCAAAGCATTATCAAATAAAAGAAATTTAGCTGAAAAACCATTTTAAAGATTACAACAGGCTAATATTTTTTATACTTAAAATTTTTTCTAATTGTTCAATGTGTTGGGGTGACATTGGTTGGTAATAATGACATAGGTTCCAGGTGTACAATTCTACAGTACATTGTCTATGTGTTGCATTGTGTGCTCAGCACCCACAGTCAGTTCTTCCATCAGCATATAGTTGATGCCTTCTCCTTCCTCACCCACTTCCCTTCCCCCACTAAACTTTTGACTGTATCCATGAGTTTTGTTTCTTTGTTACTTTCAGTTTTATGTTCCACATATAAGTGAAGTAATAGGGTTCTTGATTTTTTCAGTCTGACTTATTTTGCTTAGCATGATTATCTCAACGTCCATCCATGTTGTCGCAAATGACAGTATTTCATCTTTTCTTATTGTTGAGTAATATTCCATTTGTAAATGTACCACAATTTCTTTATTCAGTCATCTATCAGAGGACACTTTGGTTGTTTCTATGACTTGGAGAGGGTGTGGAGAAAAAGGAACCCTCATACACTGCTGGTGGGAATGTAAATAGGTACAACCACTATGCAAGGTGGTATGGAGGTTCCTCAAAAAACTGAGAATAGAATTAGTGTATGATCCAGCAATCCCTCTTCTGGGTATCTACTAAAAAAAACCCAAAAAAACAAAAAACTGAAAATCTTAAATATATGTACCCCAGTGTTCATCACAGCACTGTTCACGGTGGCCAAGCCATGGGAACAATTTTTTTCAGTTGCTGTTGGTTTTTCATATTATATTAGTTTCAGTATACAGCATAATGGTTAGATATTTCTATAACTTACATGGTGATAAGTCTTGTACCCACCTGGCACCATACATAGTTATTACAATATTATTGACTGTATTCCCTATGCTATATTTTACATCCCTGTAATTCTCTTATAACTACCAATTTGTACTTTTTAACCCCTTCACTTTTTTCACCTAGCCCCTCAACCTCCCTCCCATCTGGCAACCATCAGTTTATTCTCTGTATCTATGAGTTTGTTTCTGTTTTGTTTTCAACAAATAATTATTGAACATTTACTTGCAAAAAGCAATACAGTTCCTTCTCTGTTGAACATGATAGTCTAGTGAATAATTAAACAGTGGAAATGTCCATGTCTACTTCTGAGCTCTAATAATCCTTATGAACGAGGGTGTGCAGCACTTGGAGAACCGAAGGAAATGTCTTTGTCTGCTTGGGCTGCCTTAACATCCCATAGACTTAACCAACAGTTATTTTCTGTTATGGAGGCCGGAAGTCTGATATCAGGGTGCCCGGATGTCTGGTTTCTGGTGAGAGCTCGATTCGTGGCTCTCGGCCTTCTTGCTGTGTTCACAGGGACAAAGAAAGCACATGTCTGAGCAAGCTCTCTGCTCTTTCTTATAAGGGCACCAATCCCATCATGAGGGCCCCTCTCTCCTGACCTCATCCTACTCTATTCACCTCCCAAAGGCCTGATCTCCAAATATCATCACATTGGGGAGTCAGGGCTTCAATGTATGAATCCTGGGAGGATTCGAGCATTCAAGTTATGAACAGAAAAACACTGGGGAAGAAGCATCATCAGATTTTTACTTTAAAGAATCATTCTGGCTGTGGTGTGGGGAATAGATGGTGGTGAGGGGAGTGTAGATGTTGGAAGGCAATTAGGCCACAATCGCTGGAGTTCAAATGATAGTTATTTAGAACAGAGCGAGGAGGTCATGGCATGGATGGCCTAGTAGTTAATTAGCCTAGGCCTAATCAATGTCTTTCTCCTCTTTTCCCATCTTTCCTACCTATTATCATTGTCCTAGTCTATAAACTTTATTTTCTTTTTATATTCTAATACCTCCTCCCAACTTTCCTATGTACATGAAAGAACCTAGTACTGTTTTTCTTCTTCCTTTTAAGTTCTGATAGGTTAGATAAAAGTATCTATCAGTCACAAATATCAGTCAAATACTTTAACCTACAAAGGGAGTGGTAAATATTTAAATATTAACAGAGCAAGAAAATTACTGAGATTTTTGTACTAGAAGATCTAAAATGCTTATAATATGTGTATATATTCTTTTTTTAAAGATTTATTTTTATTGTTTTTTGACAGAGATAAGAGGGAGGACCCAGAGCAGTCTCCATAGTTGACAGCATTAGTTTTCCATATAGTTTCACTCCACAGGTGGGTGCAGGGCTGCACAGGGCAGGAAGTGGGCCAGGAAGTGGGGGCAAACCCCAGTTCAGCATATGGGTCCACATGGGCCGGGCCTGGGATTCGATCCTCAGGCTCCAGGGCTGCAAAGTAAGCGCTTAACCTTCTGAGCCATCCCAGCTTCCCCAGTGTATATATTCTTTGTAGACACTTTAATTCTCTAAACATATAGTGTAACATTTTAGTGACTATGCTATTATTCTTCAGTTCAAACTTTCCAAGAGCTTTTGGAAAATTAAAATGATAATAAGATACCAGGTTCCACTTATTTGGTTGACAAAATAGCTAAAAGTTTGGTAACATATTCTGTTAGCGAGGCTACAAGAAATTTGCTCGTGGGCTTGTGAATTGAACAATTGGCAACATCTATCAATTACAAATGCATGTGTCATTTGCGTCAGCAATTCCACCTCTGCAAAATTTA
Source organism: Craseonycteris thonglongyai (assembly GCA_004027555.1). Classification (NCBI taxonomy): domain Eukaryota; kingdom Metazoa; phylum Chordata; class Mammalia; order Chiroptera; family Craseonycteridae; genus Craseonycteris; species Craseonycteris thonglongyai. The sequence continues at coordinate 14,790 of PVKE010038831.1, forward strand.
TTCTACAGGTTATTTTCACACATTTGAAATTATTTATATATAAAGTTATTTACTGTAAAACAATTTGTGATAGTGAAAAGATGGAAAAAAACATAAAGGCCCATCAATAGGCGATTGGTTCAGTCAATTATACTTTCATACAGTTGAATAATATGCTCTCTATGTATTGATATTTGACAATATCCAAAAATATTAAGTAAAGAAAGCATATAACCAAATGGTGTATATGGAAGGCTGTATTTTTGTGTAAAGGTGGGGGAAGGTATAATAATACATCCATATATATTTTTTGCCCAAAGATATTTTGAAAGGATATACAATAACATGCTAAGCATTTACCTGTGGGGCAATGAATCAGTAGATTTAAAATAGGTAAGCTCTATAAAGCTTTATTCCTGTGTGTGGGATTATATATATATATATATATATATATATGTATATATATATATATATATATACACACATACATACATACACACACACACA
>PVKE010038832.1:0-15271 GCA_004027555.1 Craseonycteris thonglongyai
CAACGTTCTGTCCTGACTGATTCCCATACTGAAGACTCATTATTATTATCTTTGTCAGGATATACACCTAATTATGATTCCTTGGTTAGAAACATGCAAACTCAGTCTTCCCATTAATGTTAAGGCAACAAAGTCAATTCTAAATCTGTCTTTATCTGTAGCTACTTTGAATTAATAAATATTGTTAATAATTATCCATGTTCTTTTAATTCCCCTGGACGTGAGTTTTTTGGCCCTTTAAATAATTATTGTTGTTGTTTTTTATGTAGGTAGATAAGCCGTATATCTGTATTTCAGTATGAGGTGTACTCAGCGAGCTATTGATAGATTAGCAAAAAGTAAGACATATTATTCTTTCATGATAAATTTTCCTGGCCCCCCAAAAAACGCGAAAGTGAAATATTGAAATCAAATTATCAGCCATACTGTGCATTTTTATAACAACTTTTTCATATTTACGAACAAATAGTACAACAACTTATACATTGCAGTTGATAAAAAAATTAAATTGCGTTTTAAGTTAGTAAAAATCTATCTTGAAAAAGTGTCGGAAAATCGAATTTTTTAGGTACTGCATGTATGGAATGCTGCTATCAAAAGTTGGGTCTGGAAATTTATTTTCTGCATGAGCCTGTATCTCGAAAACTTAATAAGTGATTTAAAAAATAAAAAATAGTTTTGAACATATATTTCACTTATCTACCCATACCTCGCTGAAATGCACCTTATACTGAAACACAGTATATAAACATAGTATGCATTTCACACCCCTTCTTCCCCCTTAAGACTACGCCTATGACAACAAGTCGATCGCGACACACTTTTAAGATAAAAAGTAGATCTTATATACAGAAAAGTTGGCCACCCCTGCTCTAGACTATGCAGGGGTCTCCAAACTTTTCAGCCAGCAGGCCATATTAACTAACAAATGGCAGTTTGGGGGCCGACTACACACTGGAGGTCCAAATAAAAAAGAATAAAAACATAGATGTTGTCTTTAATTATTTATTTAATATTATTTTATTCAGATAAAAAGGTCTCCAGGGAAAGCCGGGACGGCTCAGCGGGTTGAGCGCTCGCTTTGAGGCCATGAGGACCGAGGATCGAATCCCGGCTCCGGCCCAGGCAGGACCCACGTGCTGAACTGGGGAGTTCCCACAGTTTGGTTCTCTGGCTGTCTCTGTCTCTGTCTCTCTCTCTATCTGTCAAAGAGTAAAGTAGAAATAACTATGCACTGAAGACAAAAAGATAATTTCTCTCTATAAATGTGAAAAGATAAAAAAAACAAAACCAATAAATCTTTAAAAAAAAAAAAAAAAAAAAAGGTCTCCACAGGCTGGATGAGAGGGCCTCACAGGCCGTAGTTTGGAGACCCCTGCTCTAGAGTATAGACCAAACTCATCCAACCCATGGCTCACAGGCTGCATGTAGCTCAGGATGGCTTTGAATGTGGTGCAACACAAATTTGTAAACTTCCTTAAAATGAGATTTTCTTGTGATCTCTCTTTTAGCTCATCATTTGTTGTGTTAATGTATTTTACGTGTGGGCCAGACAATTTTTCTTCTTCCAATGTGGCCCACAGAAGCCCAGAGTTTGGGCATCTTTGCTCTAGACCCAAATTTCCTCCTGATGATTATCTACATATAGATGTCCTACGGGTATATTAAACTCATAAACCTCAAATGACACATGGCAGACTTTCCTCACAGCTTTTCTTTATTTTGTGTTCCCCAGTTCAGTGTCTGATAAGAAAACTTAAATTCATCCTCGACTTTACCTAATTTTTACTCTCGTATTTGATTGTCTCATATTATTGATTCTTCCCCTGCAATGTCCCTGGTATTCTTTTCTGTCTATTCTATTAGTTCACTAACTAATGCAGGCTCTTATCATGTTATTGTCTATATATGCTTTATAACCGATGTCTTCCCTTTAATATCCTGCCACTTCACACCAAGCTCCACATTGCTCTGCCCTCTAGCCTTGCTCTCTTTATACTTCCAGAGCACTTCATTTTGCTATTAAAAAACTCACTTTATTCTCCCAAATACTGTAATTGATTGCACACATGTCTGCTTTTGCCATCAGGTTATTAATTCCTAAGAGACAGAAATGATATCTTAGTCTATTTTATATCCTCCATAGTGTCACCTTGACCACAACACTTTAATAAATATTTGTTAGGTTGAGCATAAGATGTGTGAGAAAAAACAATTCAGAAAATATGTCCGCATTTTATTAGGCTGGCTAAGATACCGTTCTTTCCTGTGACACAAGAAAATAAAACCACATCATTGTCCCTAATAGTTAATGCTCAACTATTTGCTCATATTTTATTTATTATCCCTGGCATTTAGTTTTTGAACAAGGAGTTGTTCAGTAATATACTTGAAAAATTAAAAAATGGAGAAGCCTACATTGACTTAAGTCATATATAATTTATCAATTTATTATTATGTCACTTAAATTTGTCTCAATGTTTATTTGCAAGAAAATGCCTTTATAAATGTTAAATTTTGTGAGTGTTTTATATATGTAAAACATGGAATAATTAAGTATTTTCTCCAAAATCACATAAAAAATATAATAAGAGATTGAGTCACATGCTTGAGGTTTTGAATCACACTTCTGGGTTCTGTCTAAGGCTCTATAGATAGGTGACTTGCCAATGTTTTTATTCTGACTTATCTTAAACAAGTGTTTTGACAGAAATGTTTGATGTGTACTTACATGTTGTGAAAGCTAAAAATGTGGCATAAGAGGCAACTACTCTTTATAGATTTCCAGGCAAAGTAAATAGGCAAGATGGTGTAGTAGAAAGATTGTGGGTCTCTAGATTAGACAGACTTGGAATAGAATTGTGACTTTAACACATACCAACTCAAGAAACTTAAGAAAACTGTTCAAACTTTATATATATGAAATGATGATAATGGTACCAGTCTTAGAGTTACAAAGATAGAATGAGATAATGTATGATAAGTGAACGATTAAAGTATGTAAATGTCTAGCACTCAGCAAATGCTGGTCCCTTCCCAATACCCCATTTTCTAAAAAAATATAAACTAGACATAGTGAAAAAGGTAAACTCTGAAAGAATAAGGGGATTATTATATCAATTTATTTAAGAATATTTATTGATGATCTACCAGGTTCTAGGCAACATGGTATTTGTGGAGAACAATTTTGGCTTACGTGTCAGCTCCAGAACTTATTGTTAGTGTGATCATTGCTGAACCTGATTCATACCTGTAGAAACTCTCAGAATGTTGTATTCTATAAAGTGTAACTGAAGAAATATTCAATTTACCAGGTAACCCATATTAAAGATGCTAAGTGTTATTAGGACTAAATGTAGATTTGAAGGAAAACCATGTATTTGATTTATATTTAAATATCTTGTATTTGAAATACCAGTAGGTCAACCAAGCACAAATATCTAGTAAGAGGTTATAAATTGTATGTTTCAAGAGAGAAAGGTTTGTGTCTTGTTTCCTCAGAATGATATCTTCCTGTGCTCATAGTATTCATTCAATCAGATCATAACGCCATTGATCATGTTCTGTTCGAAGAATTTTACATAAGTAGTTCACCTAACCCTGAAAACCATACTATGAAAAAGGTACCATATTTAAAAAAAAGAGAGAGAGAGAGAGAGATTATATTGTTTTGAAAGGTGAGAGAAAGAGAGAGAGAGAAGGGGGAGAGCCCAGAGTAGTCTCCATAGCGGTACACCATTTATTGTGACATGGTTTCACTCCACATGGCTAGATGTGAGGCTGCGTGATGTGGGAACTGAACTGGGAACCTCCTGCATGGGAGGTGAGAACCTTTACTGCCTAGCCATCCTATTGGTTACCTGTTGCCCTGCCATTCAGCATACGGTTCTGCACGGGCCACGCCTGAGATTTGATCCCTGGGGTTATCTCAGCATCCCAAGGTACCATATTTTCCATGAGAAAATGAGGCACAAAGACATTAAGTAACTTGCACCAGATCATATAACCAGTTAGTAATACTGACATTTATACCTAAGCATTTTGTCATCAATACCCATACTCTCAACTATCTTAATTTGTGAAACTAAGGATAAAGAACAGAATTGAGAGCTGAGCATAGAGGTTTGAGATTGTTTGGATATAAGTGAAAAGAGAGGCTGAGGGAACAGTTGAATTCTCCCAGGAAACCTAAAAGAACAAGAAGCGAAAATGGGGGCGATGCTGGGATAGCTCAGCAGGTTGAGTGCTTGCCTTGCAACCACGAAGTCCGGGGATCCATCCTGGCCCTAGCCCATGCAAACCCATATGCAGAACTGCAGCAAAACTGGTAACCACTGGGATGGTGGTGAAGGTTCTTGCCTCCCACATGGCAGGCCCCTTGTTCAGTTTCCTCCCCATGTTGTCCTGCATCCACCTATGTGGAATAAAACCATGTCACAGTCAATGATATACAACTATGGAGACTACTCTGGGCTTCCCCTCCATCCCCACTCTCTTTTCAAACAATAAACTAAATATTAAAAAAAGAAGAAGAAGAAGAAGAGAAAATGGATTGGAATCCTTGGGGAACACAAACATTTAATACATGGTGAACAGACAAAATAAAAAATGCTCAAGTATCCATCAGAAGGAGACAGCAATGTGTTAGAAGACAAAAAAGAAGAAATTTCTAAAAGTAGAGAGTGTGTCAAAAAGCCACATAAGTAATAGATTCAAAATAAAAATTTTGAAAGAGGTCTTTCAGGGGCAGAGTGAGAGGAACATAGAGTGGGTGATGGAATAAAATATAATAAAATAACTTGATACATGATGACCAGAAAATAAGCATAGCAATATTTCTGTGTATGCACTCCTAATTTTTACTCAGAAGACATCAGTAGTGTGATACATTCAGGAACATATGTCAACCAGCATTTGCATAACTAAAAAACAAAAAGATTGAAGGCTTGAAAAAACACACACAATATTTGATTCCCATTTTCAAAGAATTCATACAACAAATATTCTTCAAGATGGTGTAACACAAACAAATAGAGGAATATAAAAACGAATAGCAAAATTTTGAAAGATTTAAAATTATGAACAAAGTTTAGAAATGAGATTAGAAATCATTTCTCATTTTGGATTGGGTCTCAATTCTATTTTATTTAGTGCACCTAAAATCATTTTCCTCAGTAGCATATTGGAATTACTAGTAGTGAATAATAAAATATTGCTATGACTCAAGTCAATATTTTAGAATTGTATAGAATTCTAAATTCTTCACATTTATTTGGTCACAACAACCTCTTCACATTTAAAATAAAGCTCAGAGGCTGTATCTCTCTTTTTGCTACTTTAAGAATAGAAAATAAATTCATCAGCTTCTGGGGCCCAAACATTTTTTCTTTTAAAGGAGCTAGCTCTTCCCCTTCTCCCAGTTCCTCATTCTAAACCACCAAGGCTACTGTGAGCGGGGGACAGAGACACTTGCAGGAAATTAATGTTGTAAAGCTTAATTACATATTTTTATATATTTTAAGATTTTTAAGCTTCATTATCTCTGTATGGCTATAGTTTTATAATATCTTCTTTACAGCACAAATTGTAAAACATTTTTATGCCGTGTATAGCACACTCACAATTGTGACCATTCATTACAGATTTAATATGTGCAATCACTTGATTTTTGGTGAGCTAAGTTTTAGACCTTATCTCAAAATCTTCCAAAATTCTTGAGAGAATGGATTACCTCATTTCCCTTTATTAGTGTATTGAAACTAAATCTTAAAAGAATATAGTAGCAGATAGACTTTTTTCCTCTCTATTAAGCTGATATAAGAATCTTTTTTAAATTCAGATACACGAATATGAATACAAGGATGGGAATCTTTAAATCGAGTTTGAACTTTAATATAAAATTAATTCAATATAGAGAGAAAACTACTAATGAAAAAACTTCAAATTATCCTTTATTACAGAGCTTCTGAGAAAATATGCATTCAATTAACTATTCTTTTTTTTTTTTTTTTCCATCCGTGGGTACTTACTATGTGTCAGCCACTGTGTTGAGATCTATATTGTGATTAAAAATGAGTTGAACAAGGCGCAGACGGAAAAGTGTTTACAGGGATCTCTTTTGGCATGTGCAAAATTTCTGAAGCGATTGAGCATGCAACCAGGGCAATGAACGACAGAAAGCAGAGTGGGAGTGGGGAGCCAGAAGGTGAGAAGCATTTACATCTCAGCGGCCCTTATACATCATAGCAAAATCTCTGGACTTTTTTCTTATGTTTTATAAAATCATTAAAGAGCTTTAAGTGGGGTAGTAACTTGATCAGATGAATTTTCAAAATGTTAGTTTGGCTGTGGCGTAGGCAATCTATCAGGGAAATTGTAGCAGAGGAGTTAAGTTACACAATTATTTATTTCCAATTCTGATTAAATTAATTCACCATACCTATAATTCAATGACTTTAAGAAGTTTGAATGACAGCTTGCTTTTAGAATATCTAATTAGATTAGGACTGAGAACACACACAGGCCAACTCCACTCCTCTCTGCCCCAAACACACATATGTAAATTTGTGTTTCTTTTTGCTACTTCACATTTTCCAACCTTTTTGCAAAGTTGACATACTTGGTTGATATAGTATTTACATCACAGACCTTAAGCTAGTTTTCTAGTAGTGATGTTCAGTTTTTATTGATCACTTACATAATAGCAGACATGTCCAACCTGCAGCTCAGGATGGCTTTGAATGAGGCCCAATATAAATTCTTAAAACATTGTGAGATATATATATATATATATATATATATATATATATATATATATATATATATATATGCTCATTAGCTATTGTTAGTGTATTTTATGTGTGGCTCAAGACAATTTTTTTTCCATTGAGGCCCATGGAAGCCAAAAGGTTGGCTACTACTAATGTATAGGATACACAGGATACATTCACATGGAAAAAAGTAAAGGTAATTGACTTTTGGAGTGCTAGTAGTATTAATTATAATATCCTAAAAAGAATGCTATTGAGTGATTACTGTATATCAGGCAGTGTTCTAAACACTGGTATGATTTAATCTTTGTAACAATCCTATGAGATCATTTCTGTATATGTATGATCCATTTTATATTAATAACTAATCTCATTGAGGTAATTTCCTAAATTAGCTGAGTAACCCAAGCTTCTGCATGATTATCCATGTCAGGACAGTCAAAAAGTTCAAACTAAGCAAAACAAAACCAAGCTAATGTACCTTAAAACCAAAGAAGGAGAAAATCCTATTAAACAACAAAAATACAACACTTTCACCCGGTACAGTTTTGTTATTGAAATCACGTGACATTAAAAACCACTGTAAGTATAAATACATATTCAGAAACAATCAGAGATACCAATCTCTGATTGCTTCTGAATAACATATGAGTTAAAAGGTTTTACCACATAGTTGGTATGATGTAAAGCACTTAGTAAATGATCATGTTTACTTACCAAAATTTGACATGTCAAATAGAAAAAGGGATGTAATATTTAACAATTATTCCCACTCAATTATACAGCTTACAACTTCTAAAAGGATGATCATTTTGTCTGTTGCTGAGTGTCCTTTCACCTAAATAGTTTTCAATTCATAAGACGTGTTCATTATTTAAGCAATGTAGCTCACAACTACCTTCTCATTTCTCTTATATGACATACTTTTGTGATCCAAGAAAGAGCAGACTGCTACAGAAGACACATGTGTAAGATAATATTTTTGTTTAGAAAGACAAAGGATATAATCAACTTCTGTAAAAATATGAAAGCAGCTTATTGGGTCAAAATGAACTTGCTCAGAGAAATGTCAAATCACTAGAATTTAAGGGACTAACAATGACTTAAAGCTTGAAATAGCAAATTTAAAACACTAACAACAAAACAAATACTAAATGTCCCACCCAATGGGCATTTTGAGTAATAAAATGCACTATTTCAGAAAGGTAGAATAAAAATGTAAGCATCATTAAAGAAAACTTTAGATAACTAATGGTTGAGAGATCCATACTGGGCTATTAAAAATAGAATTCCAATAGTTTTATACTGCTCTCAGCCTCCATTACATGTTCTTTAGACATAATATGAACATAGGCAATAGGCTGGCTAATAGAATATTTTATAGCTGCATTATAACTTAATGTTTTTAATGCTACAGGGAAAACTATAGTAGGCCCTTCTTCACAAATGGTAGCTAGCTTACTTTTCTTCAATTAAGATTCTTTGAAAGTGTTTCTCATTCCACACAATTCACATCTCCCAGTAGCCATCCCTAACTCATTGATCTGAGTGAAAATCATTCTTTTGTACCTCAGAACATCCTGTGCCCTTCTCTTAATGTCACAATAATGCTACTGCTCTGCACTGGCATCTTTACTTGCTAGTCTTTTCCAATAGACTGTGATGTCTCAGAGGCAGGGAACACATTAATGCATGTATCTTTCCATTATCCCTAGCTCACCAAATGGTTTGATGTATTGTAATTGGAACTTCCTTCTTTTTTTTAGATGAACAAGGTGAGAAAAATTGATTCAGAAAAGTGTTTCTATTTTTCAAATTATTAAACATATTTTCTTATTGACTCAAGAAATGAGCATTGGGGAAAGCCGGGATGGCTCAGTGAGTTAGGCGCTCACTTTGCAGCCCTAGGGACCGAGGATCAAATCCCAGCCCTGGCCCATGCGGACCCATATGCTGAACTGGAGAGTGCCCCCAGTTCAGTTCTCACTGGGGTGAGACTCTGGCCCAGTTCCTGCCCTGTGCAGCCCCAAGCCCACCTGTGGAATGAAACTATGTGGAAAAACCAATGATGTGCAACTATGGAGACTGTTCTATGCCCTCCCCATTCTCTCTGTCTCTGACTCTGTATCTCTCTCTCTCTGTCAAAAACAATAAATAAATCTTAAAAAAAAAAAAAGAAATGAGTATTAACTTTGCAGATCATGGTATTACCAGATTCTGCCTATGTTTACATTATAAAAGAAAGTATTTTTTTTTTAATTCCTAAAATCCATGCCATTACTTAAAAGGCTTGCTAAGAGAAAAACTAGAAAGGATTAATAAAGGTTAGAAAGAACTCTAAAAGAATGGATTCAAACAGAGTTAAAAACAAGTTAAGATTTCTGCTTTTTCCTTCTTTTTTTCTTGCACGGTAAGCAAAATGTCCCCAAAAAGCATGTGAGTGGTTGAAATTATGATTTTTTTAATGCTTCTTTACTAACATAGTGACTATTAAGACTGTAAAAGAAAGTATGTAAGAGTTTAAAGTCATTTAAATTGAATTAGTTCGAATTCATAGGACATTTTTAAACCACTCTGGAAGGTAGGTCTTTCCAACTTGGGCTTCAGATGGTTTTTAAAATCACCAGGGGAATTGTTTTTTGGCCTTTCGGCTAAGATCGGGTATAAAACCACCAGGGGAAGCAGGGATACCTCAGCAGGTTAAGTGCTCACCTTGCAGCGCCGGGGGACCGAGGATCAAATCCCAGCCCTGGACCATGCGGACCCATATGCTGAACTGGGGTGTGCTTCCCATGCAGGAGCCCCCATCTCAGTTCTTGATCCCCGGTTTGTCCCCTGGTTTGAAGGGGCTTGCCTCCCATTCAGGAGGCCCCCAGCTCAGTTCCCACCCTGCTCAGCTCCCACCCACCTGTGTGGAACAAAACCATGTCAAAAACTGATGATGTACAACTATGAAGACTGCTCAGGGCCCTTCCCCTTCTCTCTGTCTCTGTCAAAAACAGTAAATCTTTATAAAAAAAGGTAAAATGCTGCCACTCTTCCAACTATTTGTTAAAATCACACTTTGTTACTTTGTTTCTTGACTCCTGTAGTTCAAACTCTTTAGAACTACATTTCTCAGAAACAGAATCTCTTCATGTGGCCTTCCTGATCACAGCATAACATTCATACACACTTACATTTCCAAAGACATGAAAGCATTTCCAACTGTTATCTCACTTTTCCACTGAGTTCCTCCTTAGTTTATGTAGCTGGCATTGCAGCTCTTTGTTTTTATAGGTTTGAAACAGGGTAGAACTCAGCAGCATTCTTAGATGAGCATACATTTTCTTAAGAAGTCCTTGTAATTATTATTCTGTAATAATTAAACATATATGTTTGATTTTTTTTTTTTAGGTGCCTCTTCATAAGAATCAGCCATCAGAATTATTGCATCTACGCATAGTATTTACCTCTCTTTTGGGGGGTTCATATAGAAAAGTCTCTCTAGTTGTAAAAGTCTTCCTTATTTACATTTTTTAAAAAGATTTATTTTATTGTTTTTGACACACAGAGAGATAGAGACAGAAAGAGACAGAGAGAGAAGGGGGAGGACTCAGAGCAGTCTCCATAGCTGCATGTCATTAGTTTTCGACACAGTTTCATTCCTCAGAGGTGGGCGGAGGCTGCACAGGGCAGAAACCGGGCGAGGACCTCCCATATGAGAGGCATGCTCCCACAAGCTGGGGCCTCTCATGTGGGAAGCTCAACCAGGTGGGAACCGAATGGGGAGCACACAGGCTAGGCTGGGACTTGATCCTTGGACCCTGGGGCTGCAAGATGAGCTCTCAAGCCACTGAGCTTATTCCAGCATCCCCCTTATTTACATTTTAAGGTAGCAGCATCGAGTCACGAGCATGCTTGCAATAAAGAGATAGGTACAGAAGGATTTAAGGACATTTGAAGTGGTATAATACCAATCTTTTTATGTTAAGAAGGTTTTTGATTATAATTACTCTTAAGATTATAATTTTAATAACTAAACAAACATCTTAATGCTGCAGTTGAAGTTACATATAATTTAATTCTAAATAAACTTATAACATATAGACTTAATAAGAAAATCTTTCTTCCAGCTGATGAAATACTTTGGAACATTTACAAACAAACCAGCTATATATATATTATATATATAATAGACTCACAGACCCTATAAATATAGTTCTAAGTCCATATGAAGTAGATTTTGAATGTTTTTCACACTTACACAATCGATTCAAAATGAAAGTAAAGCAGAGTTCTCTTTCCTTTATTTAAATTATAGCTGCAATAATAAAAAAATCAATCACCACAAAGAATAATACATACTCTTTTGAATGATCTTTGGTATGTGCCTAAACTTGCCTGGTAGGGATTACGTTACAATTATAACATTGAAATATATAAACAGAAAAAAAGAAAAACAAAAAACAAAAACAAGACAAGAACGTGATCAACAGACTTTAGTGTTTGGATTTGTAAAATAAATTAAAAAGAAAAATTTGAAATAGGTATTCATTCCTTGGCTTCTACATGACAGGTCTTTGTGCAGTATTTTTGTTGTGGTTTAGAACTAACTGATCCTCAGAAGCATAATTCATTTATGAAAGGGGACTTGGAGAAGGGAGATAAACGTTTGATAGGGTAGGTCGAAAGAAATGAGCAGGAGAAGAAAATTAGCCCCGTTAGGAGGTCCATTAGCAGCTGGCCCTAAATCAAGAAGATAAGGCATCAGGAAAATGCAGGAGGGGGAGGGAAAATCCCATTTATCCAAACATACATACTGATTCCCAGGACCACGCAGACCACTATAGTTCTGCTTCTTTCCAATAAAGCACAGGAGAGGGAGATGGGGAGACAATTTTCCCCACAAAAATCAAAACCTTCACACAATGTAATGAGGGGCTGCTTCCCTATCGGGTCAGCCTGTTCCATGACTCAGAGTATACTTTCTTTACTAATAAAACTTCTTGCTGTTCCTTGCTTGTACAAAACTCTGTCTCTTAACTGAGTTCTTTACTTCAAGAAAGCAAAAACTGAGAAAATTTGCCATTCCTAGTAACACCTTCATCTCTAACTACAACTTTCTTCACAAAATGACCTTTATTTTTCCTTAAAAATTACAACTTGAACAGAATTGGAAGAGGCTATGACCTCAAATGAAGCTATGTAAGGACTTAAGGGATAAAAGAAGAAATGAAGAGAAATAAAATGTCTAAGTTATTTCTAATAATGTTTGAAAATTATCTGAATGCTAGAATATATATAAAAATGCAGGCTGGGCAAATTGATTTTAGAATTTTAAATGGTTTCTTAACTGAATAATGTGCTATATAATGTTATTGCCTTTCCATATTTTGGGATTGTTAAATATTATATATCTGCAGATTATTGTTTGAAAATACCTTACAAGATTAAGATTTTTGTTGTTTTGTTATTATTATTTTTTTTTAATGTACATTAGCTTTGCAAATTCACTTTAGTTCAAGACAAAGTGTAGTGCATTTGGGCCAGTATTTTGATTCCCAAAGAAAAGCAAAGAATACAGGCTTTTCATTTAGAAAGATACAGGATTCAATACTGCTCTCCCCCACTATGGTGATATGTCCATGAACAAATTATTTAAACATTGTGAGTCCTTTTTGTTGCAAAATACAATGAACAAAATCAACCTGAGGTTCTGTATTCCTTGAATTGAGAATTAAGCTCAACACTTGAATATTGTAACTGCTTCAGCAAGTAGTAGAATGAGAAAGTAGGAGAGTTTGCTCTAGGATATGTAGAAAACCTTTTCATTTAAATAGAAAATAAAATAAAATACTTATTAGCTATTCTTCCCCAAAATCAAGGATCACAAACATATTCTCCATTATGCTAACAAATGATAGGTAAATTAAGTACATGTTTGTTCATTGGTTTCCATCAATCAGTGGATACATGGTAGAATTGAGTGCATGCAATCTTCAATAGCAAGTTTTTTCCAGGCATATGATTTGCCCAGTCCTCAGATATAGTGGCCTGAGGCTAGAATCCATGTTCACTCTAATGAACATTTTCATCAAAAATCACTGATCTGGGTCTCTTATTTGGTTTTTCTCTCTCTAGTCAGGAAAGGCTTTGGGGCCCAGATGGATTTTCCAATGTGTTTTAAAAATGGGGTAAATGTGTTCCAGAGAAAGGAAGCTTGATGAGGTGCTTGAGTAGCAAGTCATCAAACATACAGAGGACAGAACAAGATCATACAGATAGGATAAGAGACACAATGATGAAGTGTAAGTTTTGATACACAAAATTGATTTCAGAATAACTCCATAATTCTAGCGTTCTTTTACCCGAATACCAGAAAGTCATCACCAGAAGACTCTTGCTTATCAATAAAATATGGTAATATCTTAAGTAGAAATTTCATATATCTTAAAAATACAGTTATCTCATACATAGGCTGCTATAGAAAGTGAGGTTTTCAAAATCACTTTTCACTAATTTCACTTATGCCTTTTGTTTTCTAACTTACCTAGTATTTTAGTTAATGTTTTTCACTTATTCTTTTGGTTTACTAATTTAACTATTAACAAAGTTGGTCAGCAGTGGCTTTAGCAAGGTAAATACCTCATGGGTGACAAATCTAAAATCACGTTTACCATTTGTCAGGAAATGGTGAAAATGCATACTTCTCTACAATAGCTGCCATTGCCATAAATCTGAGCCATGTCTAAGTGATGATGGCCCCCCATCACCATTTAACTATCCAACCATACCTCAATTCCTAGTTTTCCCACCACTGCACCTTTAGTGAGAGTCTCAATATTAATTTTATGACTTCTTAAAATTAACTAAGCACAATACAGCAGGATAAATTAAAATGTACTAACATTTCACTCATTATCATTTGTTCATCCAACAACCATTTATTGAAAGTCTACAATGTGCCAGGTGCTGTGGTAGGTATGAAGGTGCAGCTTTGAAGAGAGACATCAGCTGGTCTACCATGCAGATGATACTCAATAGAGCAAAGAGAGTTTGATTAAGGAATTATAAGAGATACAAAGTATAAAATAGTTTTACTATTAGCATGTGAGCAATGACTTCAATGTGAATAAACCTGGCTACCAAGCTTACTTAAGCTGTTATTAGCATTTAGTAAAAATATTATTCAAGTAATGATTAGTTTTGTACTATAATGGGCTTCATTGTCCTGAACCACAAAGTCTTTTGAGATGTATGTCACTATAAAAACAAAAGAAACAAGAAAACTCTACCCTTCTTGTTCAATAAACAGTGATGCTAAGATAATATTTCATCTCTATTTTTGAAAATTAATATTTTCTCCATGAAAAGCACAAAGAAATTCACCATAACAGGAGAATTGTAGTTAAGAGACTAATTTATATTTTTCAGTGTTTTATAATTATTCTTTACTGTTTAATTTATCAACTACATAGGGAGTCAAATCTCAATAAATAACTGATTAATCTTAAACTGTTATTAAAACACAGAGCCTATGCATAACTGTTCTTGCTAGTAGTTAATTATAAGATATACTTTTTCATTTTTGGTGGGTATTTTAAACATATTATGAAATGATTGCCATTATTGTTTCAGGTATTTGGGATAAATCCTTTAAAAACACAAAAACTTTCTGGGGAAGCCGGGATGGCTCAGTGGGTTAAGCGCTCACTTTATAGAGCCGGGGACCAGGGATTGAATCCTGGCCCCGGCCCGGGCGGAACCATATGCTGAACTGGGAGCTCCCCCAGTTCAGTTCTCTCCCTGTCTCTGTCTCTGCATCTCTCTCTCTCTCTCTCTCTCTCTCTCTCTCTCTCTCTGTCAATAAACAAACAAATAAATAAATAAATAAAAACAAAAACTTTCTGAGGTTTTCTATCTAACAGACGTAGGGAGAAGAATATTAACTCACTTAATTCTTAAGACAATTTAATGATGCCGATGCTATTATTATCCCAATTTTACAGAGATGGAAACAGAGACAAAAAGAGCTTTAATATATTTCCCATTATAGAAATCAGAGAAGGCAGGATTCAAACTCAAGCTGAGTGTCTCCAGTTTCTTTGAAAACTTTATATTAATATATTAAATTGTGTCAGATATTTCTCTGAATGTTATTTTCCTTCTGTGATATATTTATTAAACACATACACAAAATGCAAATACAAAATTAGTCACTCTAACAATGCCAATACACTATTATTACTAAGATACTCTCTTTCAAATCACTACACACATTTTTCTTCAAAAAATAAGACCTAAGTTTAATATAGAGTAAAGCAATTTCATTTTATCTGAATTTCTCATAGATTCCATTTTTCCCACACACCTTGAACTTGCACTATCCCACTCAGCAGTGATCAAATCTTTTATTTTCAACCAAAGATAAATACCAATCTTAAAATGTGAGTTTGACCTTGAAATATTGAAAGACATAAGAAATTTAGTTGAGCTATCCATCATCTATCTATCTACCT
>PVKE010038833.1:0-15273 GCA_004027555.1 Craseonycteris thonglongyai
AGAGAGAGAGAGAGAGAGAGAGAGAGAGAGAGAGAGAGAGAGAGAGAGAGAAAGAAAGAAAGAAAGAAAGAAAGAAAGAAAGAGTCATAAAGGAAGCTTAGAACTTAGCCAGGATGACCAATGATAAACTTACTTTAAAATGTATCCTTCATTTCAAAAATCACTTAAACATATAGAAACACTGAACATTATTGAAATGAACATTTTTATCTACACAGTTCTGTATTTATGTACAGATTGACATGATGTATATAATATTACATTATCATTGTACTGTGATATATTAGCATTATAAAAGTACAAGAAAATTCTTATAAGTACATTTATAGTAATATATTATCATTGTAAATGTGTAAAAATAAAAAATTATAAGGAAGACAATAAATTATCCTTTATTCCAGTACCTGACAATAACCACTAACAATGGCCTTTCTTATACAGACTATCAAATAGTATTTCCTAATTTTTTCAGTCACAATATAAGCTGTTTAACGTGTTTCACTTTAATTGTGGCATAATATAGCATTATATGGATTCATCATAATCTATTTCATCAATACCTAGTAGTTTGGTATGCTTGTTTGATTTTATAAATTATTTTTCAGGGAAAAACTATTTAACTTAACATTCTATTTATATTTTAGATTTTTTCCTTAGGATAGACTCCTAGGAAAATAATTACTTGGCCCAAGAGTATGGAGATTTGTAACGGTCTTGATAAATAATGCTAATTTGCTTTAAACAACAACAAAGTAATTGCAGGTAAAAGAACAACATTTCAGGGGGAGAGATTGTATACAAAATATTCAAAATATTTGAATCAATGACCGACCCTATGCTCTAGAGCTTTGACTAACGAGAACAGGGAAAATGGGGAGATTAAAGAGAAAAAAATGAAGGAAGCTAGAAGTATTTAAATTTCTTAAGCATTCACATCAGTCAACTCACTTTGCAATGAATGGCTGTTCCTGGGGTATATAGCAAATCTGACTACCAGTGCAAATAGCCGATCAAGTAGCACAGTTCAGGATGATTTGTCTTCATGCTATTTGATTACTCATTTTTAGTGAAAATATTTTGGGCAAATTCCAACCACTAAATCAGTGATTCTTGACCTTTTAATGATTAAGAATATGGGAATATGATGAAGGCTATTGATTCTTCTAGAAAATGCACATAGACCTTTGCATCTATTATCAGGGATGCACTAATCCCTAAGATGGTCTTTCCATAGTTCCCTTAGGTATGTAAGATTTTTTTTAAATTTATTGGGGTGACAATAATTGATATCAGTTACATTGTTTCCAGGTGTACAATTCCACACTACATTGTCTATACATCGCAATATGTGCTCACCACCCAGAATCAGCTCACTTTCCATCACTGTGTGTTTGATTCCCCCTCCTGACTCCCCCCCCAACCCATCTCTCCCACCTACCTCCCCGCTTACCCTCAGGTAAACCCTAAAAGAAACATTAGCTCAACTTCAAAATCAGAAATAAATTGTGACAACATTTTAAGGCCATATCTAAATATCTTACTACTTTGTATTTACAGTCATCAGATGCTATTACTAGGGGGAAAAGACATTTAGTTAAGGGATCTACACATTTTGAGGTATACTGATTCCTTTGAGAACTTGATAAAAAGAAATGAACCTTCTCCCCACCCAAACCCTTCCCCACTAGGGAGAAATACAGACATAATTAGCCACAAACTTGACAGAGAACTGCTGGATGCAACTGATAGGTTCAAGAACCTTCAGAATGCTCTCCTCAGAATCCAGAGAGTACAGATTAAGAGTCCTTGAGTTCCCATCCCACCACCACCTCAATTGTACAGCGGAGGGAAGTAAAGTATGAGTCATTAAAAGATTTGTCCCTACTTATAAAAGGAGTTGCTAGTGATGCTGGAACTATACTCTATAGTTTATAACCCCTGATTTGTAGCATTGTAGACCAGTTTACAGATCAGATAACTGAAATCTAAAGAGGGAAAGTTACTTACTATAATTCTGTAATTCTTATGTGATAAACAGAGAACAAAAAGTGACTACATGTCTAGGCTCTCAAGTTTATAGATGGCTCCCTTCCCATCAGAAAGATAATAACTTCGTATATGGGAATATAAATTTTGAGAATAGAACAGCCAACTGTATGTGGTCAAGTTATTTAACATGATCAAATAATTAGTTTTTTCTGAAATCGTTCATAGTTCACTCTGGAAACCCCATGTTTAAGAGTATTGGTTTCCCTGTGTAATTCAAAGTGCAGACGTGAGCATCTCAGTATTCTGGCCCAATTTGCATTTGTGAATGTGAATAGACTTCTCACTGAGAGTTTTCTTATCTACACTTAAAAATTTGACCCTTTTAGGGGATGCTGAAATAGCTCAGCAGGTTGAGTGCTTGCCTTCCAACTGCAAGGTCCAGGGATTGAGTCCCAGTCCTGGCTTGTGCACAAAACCATATGCTGAACTGCAGTGCAACTGGTAACTGCCAGGATAGCAGGGAAGGTTGTCTTCAATTAGGCAGGAGGCCCCCAGTTTGGTTCCCACCCTGTGCAGCCCCACATCCACCTGTGTGGAATGAAACCCTGTCACAACTAATGATGTACAACTATGGAGGCTGCTCTGGGCCCTCCCCCCTTCTCTCTCTCTCTCTCTCTCTCTCTCTCTCTCTCTCTCTCTCTCTCTCTCTCTCTCTCTCTCACCTCTCAAACAAAAAAAATAAATCTCAAAAAACAATTTTTGATCCTTCCAGTTCTGAAGTTGACAGTAGCCATCTGGCTTAATTTTTGAGTGTGCAATGTCTACAACTGGTAAAGTTCTTTAAATAAACTGAATGCTGCTCTTCGTAACACCTTCAGACTTACCTATTTGAAAAATAGGAAAGGCAGATAGAAAAATGTCCCAGTTTTGATGAGGTCGTTTACATATCCTAGTTTCCCATTTGGTACCAGAGATGGCCAGAAAGGCCACCTTCTTGAAGCCCATCTATCAGTAAATATGTAGACAGACAGACATGTCCACAGATGATCACCTGCTAGCACACCAATGCTCTCAGAACCATTGGAGGCAATTGAATCAAATGGTAACTGGCCATTGTGCACTGATCCTCTAGGAAGAAATTAAAACTCAGAATGATGCCAGGGGCCTCACAGTTGAGACTGCAGAAAAGTCAAGGCATAGGGCAGAAAGGTTATTCCCAGCTGAGCCTGAGTTCCTTTTTCTTTTCTGCTAGATATATTTAAGGGGTCTATTTTCTTAAATGGCCACTTTCTGTCACTCATGCTATGAAAAATGTGACAGTCCACAGACCAAAGACAGCTTTTACGTCCATTTCAGAACTAACTTGAAATAGAGTAGAGAAGTATTTCTCAGGACTATATCAATAGTCAGCTATTAGAGGGAGAAATGAAGAAAAGGTTTAAGAATAAGGAATGACTCCTTGGTTCAATTTAAAATCAGCTCACTAAACTGGCCACTAGTATTTTTCAGCAACTATATGCTTCTTTCTACAGAAATCATTGGCACATACCATGATTAAATTAACCCTAATTAAGTGGGCAAATCATCAAAACATTGATTAAGAGGAAGACCAGGGAAGCTGAGATGAAACTATGTGGTAAAACCATGGAGACGGCTCTGGGCCCTCCCCATCCTCTCTGTCTCTGTCTCTCCCTGTCTCTGTCAAAAACAATAAAATAAATCTTTAAAAGAAAAAAGAGGGAAGACCATTTTGATTATCATGTTTGCTCGACCAGACCATATGATCTTTGGTGAAACTTCTGTTGTATTAATATATGGAAAGGTAAAGAGGAAGATATTCTTTCCTTTTCTATGTGGTACTTGCCACAGTCTGTCAAACATCTAGTTATCTGGCTTAGACAGAATGGAACTGGCAAAATTAGGTTGCCAGCTCATCTAAGCTTTGAAGCCTAGCACAGTGATGATCTTGAGTGAATTGGTTTCCTCGCTGAACTTGAGCTAAGTCATTTGTAAAATGGAGACAGTGAGATTTCCCTCATGCTTCACTGTGAGGCTTTAGTGATGACATGCAGGAACTATTAGTTTAAGGCCCAATACACAGTACCTACACAATAAATGATGGCTATTTTCAGTAATAGAATGTGAACAAAATTATAAGGTGTTTTTTTTTCTTTTTTTTTTTCCATTTTCATATGAACCTCTGCTGTATTCCAGCCTGAAAGCTGGAATAACTGAAATAACAAACTTAAGTTCCAGGTGAAAGAATGTAAGTTCTTCCAAAAGATCTGAGAGCTGCCATTACTATTTATACCTATCAGCCTCCACTTACTACTGCAAGTGGGCAGGTAATGTGGAACTTTGGGAATCTATTTCAAGTAAGTTCTGAAATGGACACAAAAATCATCTTTGATGTTAGGGACAAACACAACTTTCATTGCATGGGGACAGAATTAGTTTGGAGTAATGAGATGTCATCTACTTTCACTGTGACAAAAAAGAAATAAAATGTTTCATTTATTTGGTATCTGAAGATAAATTACCCATTTCTTTTTCAACTATAAAAACCTACAATATAAGTTTTAGAGAGCATTTTCTACCAGGTAGCAGAATAATAGCCACGTTAGTTCAAGTCAGCATTCAAGTACAATGATTCATTTGAGCTGAGTAACTTTCCATATAATCACGCTAATATACATTTTTTAGTTGTTGAGATACTACTGTATGAACATGTGTATATTTCCAAGTTCAAATAAAATAACTTTAAAATATGATTCAAGCCATCTGCTTTCTCTCTTTTCTTAAAAACTGCATACATAAAATAAATTGGGGCATGGATTTGTAGAGGCCTGTATACATTTTATTCAAAGAAAAAATTTTAAATAGCCAGGTGACAGCTGAAACAAGGGCTTTGTAAAACCTGTAAGAGGTCCAGGTTATTACCTTTGCGTCCAGCCTCCCCAGCCCTGAGGCTGGGAACCTGGACCCATCCAGCTGGTTCCAGTATGATTTTAGAGCCGGTTGACCCAATTAGCTGAATTTCCCCATCTGCTGGTGAGGTTGCTGGTTTAGGCATCATGGGCCACAATGCACATGGTGTATACGAAGTGGAGAATAGAAACAATGATCTGAGTAAGTGAACAAGATACTAGTGGACACCTTGCCTGCTGAACCACCCAGTCTTAACTTATAAACTCATTGCATAAAACCTGACAAAACATTGAGTCCTTTTTAAAAATGATAGAAGCCACTTTGGTGCAAATGTGTTTTTCTGCCATCATCCATCATCATCGTCTTTATCAATCTCGTCTTCATTCTTATTAGCTGTCTACGTTGTGCCAGGAACTGTGCTAGGTCTTCCCATTTGTTACACAATTAGGTCTCCAAGCCAAGGTGTAAATTAGGAATCCCCATTACAACAAAGAAGGGACTGACAAAGTTCTCCAGAAAGAGTCTTTGTATCTGACTGTCTGGAATAAGATGGACATACTATTGTTCTTCTCATTCAAGTTCATTTTGTGTCCCTTTCCCACTTGTTTCATGAGCATGCCTAGAGTGCCTTCCACATGCCAGTCACCAGCATAGCCAGGTGGAAAGAAAACTCACTTGGCAATCCGCCAACCTAGGTTTAAATCCTAGGCCTTAGACCTGTCTATTGAGTGACTGAGTTCAGACACCGACCTGTACCATCTCCCTGAATTTCCTATCCCCAGCTTAAAGATGAGGAAACTAATACCTACTTTCTAATAAACATACACTGGCTACCAAGATCCACAGTTAACCCCAAAAACAAACAAACAAACAAACAAAAAAAAAAAAAACGAGAAAAATGGCTGTTGACTATCTTAAGAACTTTTACAAAAAAACAACATGAATTTGATTCACATGCTTAAAAACAATACACAGCCCCCCCTGTGGTAACTCTGAAGGAGCGTGTCGCAAAGTCAGTGGACCTAGTGTCATTAGGATGTCCCAGGTCACTGCTTGAACTTGTCCTCTGGGTTGGAGCTGCGATGCTGCCTCTCGGTGACCCACTCCTCCCCCAGGGCCTGCTTACAACACACAAGGCCTGTTCCTGCTGCTTCCCTAGGAATCTTCCCATTTCTGACCAACACGAACAGATTAGCTCAAGTTCATCTCCCCAGAGGAAAGCAGTGCAGCTATAGGTCTTTTGCCTTTTAAAGTGCAAAAAACCCCACATATTTTCATGTTTTGAGACTATGTTTTTGCCAGTTTGTACTCAGAAAGGCATAAATTTATAAAAAGGGAATTTCCTTTCCTCTGAATAATTAGGAGAGGAAAAATGTAGCTTTCAGTCAGGGCACATCTGCTTCAGTTTTTCAGTTGTGTATTTAAAGAGAAAGGTCGACCAAAAAAAAAACGATGATTTTTGTATACTCCCTATATGCCAGAGTTCTTATTTACTGTGATATACTGGGGGTGCCAAAAAAAGATACACACATTTTAAAAGACGGCATCTATGTATTACTTTTCAAAGTTGAACCACAGTAGCGATGTGTGGTAACCACTTTGAGCACCTTTTGTAATCGCAGAAGTCAAACATAATTTGCATTCACCTTTTGTTATTGGTATAAAGTGAGTATTACAATTTGACTATAGTTTTTTCCTCTCTTAACATGTGTATGCATTTTTTGGGATACACACACACACACACACACACACACACACACACACACACTCAGTTAATTGGCACCCATGCCAGATAAATGTAGTATTATTTCTTCAGTTTCTTTTTTTTGTTTGCCAGTTGCTTGAGTTCCCATTAATGGAGAGTCCACTGTATATGAATTTGCCTTTATTTGTAATTCAGGTCAAATGCATAATAATAATTTGCACTTTATTTGTACTAAAAAAGGATTTGATAGGGCTCATCCCTCATTTTTAAGACGAGAAAACTCAAGCAGAGTAAATGCCTTGACGTAGCTGTCAGTGCCAGGCCCACACAGTGGGAAATGTCACAGCCTGCACTTTTGGGTCCAAGGTCCCTGGTCCTTCCCACTGTGAAATACTTCCTTAGCAGTGAGTGTCTAGCTTGTTCAACTGTCTATCTGTCTCCTTCATACAGAAAGCATGTTTGGTGCTCAAGAAATTTTATTAACTTGCTGTTTATGTTACTTGCACATTAATACCAAATAGTATAAGTAGGATGTGTACTGACTGCCAGACTCACTAGGACATTCAAGTAGTGGAATGCTGAGTTTGGTGTGGGTTAAATAAACCAGCACAGAACCTGGTACTTGAGCACTGGATGGAGCTTTGGAAATAGAAAGGTCCAATTCATTCCACTTTCACTTATTCTTTACTTCAAAGTTTTTATGACTTTAAATATCCTTTGGGGAGGCCGGGATGGCTCAGTGGGTTGAGCGCTCGCTTTGCAGTGCTGGGGACTGGGGATCAAGTCCCGGTCCCGGCCTGTGTGGACCCATATGCTGAACTGGGAGCTCCCCCAGTTCAGTTCTCTCTCTGTCTCTGTATCTCTCTCTCTCTCTGTCAAAAATAAAAACTAAAATAAAATAAAAAATAAATATCCTAACAAGCTTGTCCAACCCAAGGCCAGTGGGTAGCATGTGGTCTAGCATGGCTTTGAATGTAGCTGAACACATATTCGCAAACTTTCTTAAAGCACAATGAGATTTTTTTTGTATTTTTGTTTTTTATTTCAGTTCATCAGCTATTGGCAGTGTTAGTGTATTTTATGTGTGGCCCAAGACAATCCTTCTTCCCATGCAGCCCAAGGAAGCCAAAAGGTTGAACATTGTCTTATGCCCTTGTATTAGAGCAAATGTTATCTAATATTTCTTTGCTGATGTAGCATTGAATAGTAATACAGGGCCAGGTCCCTGGGACAGATTGAAGGAGAAGGCCCAATTTTCCTCCCCTCCCCTCCCTATGTGTCCACACCCTAAACTGAGTGAGTTTGCAGTCCCACCCACAGAAGTAGATTGGACTAGATGGGGCCAGACTGGGCTTCCCCACTCCTTGACCTTGCACTTGGCCTTCTTTGACAGCAGATTCCATACAAGCAGGGGATTACAGTGTGTTTGTGTCACTGCATTTGCTAGCTTGCATTTCTGCCACATACCAAAGGCAGAGCTCCTTCCACATACTTTCTGCCCCTTCTGCCTGGACCCCAGAGAGACTGTGCACGAAGCAGATCAGAGATCAAGCCACAAAGCGGTGGGAAGACCAGCCCACGTGGATCAGCTCCTTGAAGCACAGTGGCCCGCTGACCCCAGCTGGCTGGCCCTCAGCAGAAGTGCAGACACCAAAGAAACAGATGCTTCTGTTCCCCCCGGGATTTCACGGTGGTGGGTCCCATGGTGAGAGGTGATTAATAAGAGCCTCTATTTTTTTATTTTTTTTTTTATGGTAAAATGGTATAGCTATCAAAGGTATAGCCATAGTTGAGTCTAATGTTTATAAATCTAAGGACTTTGAAAATGAATGATTTCCAGGATAACTGTTTGCCAGTGCCCTCTTGTAGAAATCAAACGCTGTTTAAATAAGGCTTAGAAAATAATGATGCTTGGTTGAAGAGGTGGACAGAAATAGCTGAGAGTCACTTTCCCCTATTATTATTATGGTGTTCATCCAAGCACTGAACAACAAATTGCTCAGCGGTTCATTAATTTATCCAGCACACTGCTAGGAAGCACCCCTGTGCAGCAGGTAGCGTGGTTTTCAGGGTGAGCAGCTCAGGTGCTGCCATGAGCTCACAGCTCAAGAGAGAAACAGAGAATCACCCAAACACCTGGTGTGCAATGTGGTAAGAGGCTAAAGTGGAGGTGTGAAAGGCGTGGTATGAAAAGGAGGCTTTTGAAAAACAATAGCTACAATGGACTGCATACTTGTTGTGAACCTGGTGCCGACCTGTGTACTTCATATGAATCATCTCATTTCATTTCCAAAGCCCTCTGAAATGGGACAGCAGACAAGGAAAGGCAGGTCCACGGAGGTGAAGTGACTGGTGCTGGGTCAGGGGCTGGCAGTGGCTGTATCTGAACGTGCCCTGCCTGGTTCCAGACCGTGAACTCCTCACTAGTCGACCACAGTTGGAGATCAGGGTGGACCTGAGCCCATTGTTCAGTGATAGATGGTGAGGGCTGTAGTAAGTAACCAGGTTGTTGGGGTGGTCCCTTCTGGATGCAGCTAGCTGGCCAGACTCAACATCTAAGGGTCGTTGGCTAATGTTGATAATTATAGGAGTCCGAAGCCCTCTTTATGAGGATCATGCTAAATGGTGTCAACTATCAACCTCGTCTCTCCTTCCTATTCACAAGGAATTGTGATTCACCCACTTTCCAAACTCTCATCTCACTTTTATCCTAGAAACCTTCAATGTCCATGTGAGTGACACAGTCATATCCTGACTCATAGCTCTTGACTGCAACATCAATAGCCTTCATCTCTATTTCAGCAGCACAGTGTGATGACCTCAACTTCACCTTTATCACTCTCAGGCACTGTGCTACACATTTATCACTCTCAGGCACTGTGTCCAACCACGGCCCATAGGACACATGCAGCACAGCATGGCTTTGAATGTGGTCCCACGCACAATCGTAAATTTTCTTAAAACATTATGAAATTTTTTTTAGTAAGCTTATTAGCTATTGTTAGTATTAGAGGAAGACAATTCTTCTTCTTTCAATGTGGCTCAGGGAAGCCAAAAGGTTTGGGCACCCCTGCAAAATCTAACTCTCTTATTTTTGGAAAGCAAACTCTGGCCATTACAGCTTTTGAGCACTCCCATTCCTGTTAGAACTGTACACAATACCAGGTTCCTCAGACCTTTCAGTTCTTTTATCTTTAGATTTATTTTTGTTTTTATTGTTTTTGTCAGAGAGAGAGAGAGAGAGATACAGAGACTGAGGGAAGGGAGAGGGCCCAGAACAGTCTCCACAGCTGCACATCATTGGGTTTTCCACATAGTTTCATTCCACAGGTGGGCGGGGCTGCACAGGGCAGGAACATGGGTCCGCACAGGCCGGGTCTGGGATTCGATCCTGGGTCCCCAGGGCTGCAAAGCGAGTGCTCAACCCACTGAGCCAACTTGGCTTCCCCCAGACCTTTAAGTTCTTGAGTTTCTTCCACTGCATCGCACCTTTTGCCCCTTGCTTTCATTATAGCCTGACTTACATGGTGCATTTCTTCAATTCCTTGGCCCTTTCAACCCCTTATCACCCTATAATACTGGCTTCACATATCCAAGTCAGTGAATCACTACGGGCTCCTGGGTTCCATGACAAATGTGTGACTCAAACCCAATTAGATTCCATATCACTCAGTTATCTATAGATCTATACTGAGTCATCTCTCCCTTCTTGACAGTAGTTATTTCAAACTTTTTTTCTGTGTTATGTCCTCAATTGTGAAGTCCTAACCTCTAGTACTTCCGTAGGCAACTATATTTTAAGATAGGAGCATGAAAGGGGTAACTAAGTTAAAATAAGGTCATGCGGATGGGCCCTAATGAAATACAACCTGATCCTTATAAGAAAAGGAAATCTGGGTATAGACACAACCCAATAGAAGATCATGTGGGGACATAGTAAGAACACGTTTAGTCACAAATGAAGGAGCGAGGTCTCAGAAGAAACCAACCCTGCCAACACCCTGATCTTGGACCCCTGAACTCCAGAACAGTGAGTGAGAAAACAAATTTTGTTGTTTAAGCCACCTAGTCTCTAATACTTTCTTAGGGCAGCTCTAGAAAATGCATATACAACCAGCTTTTCCAAATCTCCTTTTTCTTCTTGCCTTTCTTGTAACACTTTTTTTGTTTTTCCACCTCTTCGTTTTGGGGTGTGGGCGGGAAATAGGATATTTCAGGCATAAACTCTTCAACTGCCTGCTATTATTCCTACAAAACCCATTTCCTTTTACTTTCCATCCCAAAGAAAAAGAAACTCCTACCTCTGTCCAAAGCTAACACATTTTCAATTTGGAGCCATGTCTTCCAGTTTTTTGTGTTGTTGTTGTTCTTTTTTAACTCACTTTATCAATGATTCTTTCTCCTAAACATTCTCCTCTTTGCTGAATCTTTAGTTTTCAACCTAAAACATGTTAATATCATGACTCTACGTATAAAATGAAGTACAAAAAACCGTATCACACACCATGCTACCCTAAAGAAATAATTACACCTTCTCTTTATCTTTGCTGTCAAATTTCTTGAAAAAGAAGTCAACTTGTCCTCAGCCCTTCAGCTCACGAGCCACCAAGTCTAGCTTAGCACTGCGTCACTGCACTGAATCTGCTCTGAGGAAGTCACCCTACATGTGTAAGTCCAAGTCCAAGTTCAAAGAGTGTTTTTCAATTCCAATCTGTTTTGACTGCTCTGTAGTTCTCAAACTGCCACCTACTTGTTCTCCTTAGGCTTCAACAATATGGAACCTCTTTGTTTTCTCTCCCAACTTCCAGACTGTTCTTTCTCCCTCTGAGATTGCTCATATTTCTTTTCTCTCCTCTCCCTTTTTTTAATCGGTTGATATTCCTTTGCATTCTTATTTGTTTTCCATTCCTCTACTAATGTCTATTTTATACTTTACCCGTGACACCATGGTGAAGTCACTTAATCATTCTATTTGACTTTTAATCATCTTAAAATAAGTTTCATTTGGTTGTTTTGAGGATTAAGTGGGTTAAAATATGCACTTAGAAATTTCTGGAACATAATTAACATCCAGTAAGTTTGAGCTATTATTCAATAACTGTCCAGAAATTCAATTCTATATTTAAAACCACTTACTGTCCCCAGATGTCCCATGAGTATCTCAAAATCTTATCCAAGGCTGAACTCATCATCTTACCACAACATCTTTCTCCCAGGCTTCTTTCTCTGGAAGATTTATGTCACTGTTCCCAGATAGGAAGCCAGAGCCTGCTTGTTGGCTGAGACTCTCCCACCTCCCACCCCATCCTCTCCATCTTCCAACAGTCACCAAGTCTTCTTTCTGCTATCAAATTTCCCTGCAACCTGTCTACTGTGCACACCCACCACTGCTGTAATGCAGGTTCACATCTTTGATGTGTGTTGGAAGAATGGGGGTCTGGACTATCGCAGCTGATCTCCCTTGACTAGGCCCATCCTTCTAGTGCACTATCCACTTAGCACTAAAAGACAAACACATTTCTGTCACTCCTCTGCTTGAATCTCGTCAACAACTCTTCATCAGCTTCGATGTGAGGTCCATACTTTCAACATAGTTTATAAGCCTCCTTGATTTAAACACGGTTCTCCACGTTTCCAGCTTAAACTCACCAATTAACCCAATGTGCCCCACAACTCAGTCAATTCAGCTACTTGCATTTGATGATTCCTGGTATCTTCTACATCCTTTTTTCCACATACGATATAGGCTTTAATTGGAAACTTTTAAGTACAGAGTTCAAATAAAAAGTTGTAAATATGTATACCTGAAACTCACATAATATTGTATATCAACTGTAATTAAAAAATTAAGGGGAAGCCAGGATGGCTCAGTGCGTGAAGTGCTCACTTTGCAGTCCCAGGGACCAAGGATCGAATCCCTGCCCCGGCCCGTGCAGACCCATATGCTGAACTGGGGAGTGCCCCCAGTTCGGTTCTCACCAGGTTGAGACTCCAGCCCAGTTCCTGCCCTGTGCAGCCCTGCGCCCACCTATGGAATGAAACTATGTGGAAAAACCAATAATGTGCAACTATGAAGACTATTCTGCCCACCCCTCTCTGTCTCTGTCTCTGTATCTCTCTCTCTGTCAAAAATAATTTAAAAAATAAAGCTTTAAAAAAAATTAAAAAGTAGGATGAAAACTGGCAGATAAATAATAAAGTTTGAAATATGTAAGATACAAGTAAATTAAGATAAAAGAAAACCTAGATTTATTAAAACTCTCATGAGGAATTAAATAATGTAATTATATAAAGCCAAAAGTCTTTCTGGTTAGTTGTAATCTTTTTACTAATTTTTCCCCATTTAACAGATAACTTATTTTGAAAGTACATCCTCCTTTGTCTTCTTCTTTTAGACCTTGATTCACATTTATTATTCTAATTTATTTGGCTATCCTTTTCCCAAAGCTATTTTAAAATAATTTGAGTTTGGATATTGCAATAATGCATCTAATTTTATTTATTTTTTAATCACAAATAGATTGATTTAAGAAAAAGAGTAATACCATTGGGGTAGCATTTACATTTTCCTTCATGTGTGTATGTGTGCATTTGCATTTTCTACATGTTCAAACCTATACTTTTCACATTTGTAATAAGAAATATGTGTCTAAAAATGAAACAATTACCAAGCAGTCAACAACTTGTAATATGTAATAGAATCTACATACATGTTCTCTCAGCATAAAACACTTAGAGTTAAGTGCTACTGAATGCAAATGTGGAGACACCTGCTAGCTAAATGGGTCCCTTACACAGACCTCCTGGGGATTTACTATATTCCTGCCAGATGTAACTTTCAGATTTTCCCTCCAACCTAGATAGTACAACCATTGATGAAACACACAGTACAATCAGCATATGACTTTGGAACTCTCTCAGTATCAGTGCTGCGCGAATTATGTTTGAACTTAACTCACTTTAACAAGGTTTGAGGAATCTTCCCACATCTCAGTGTGCGTAATTGTTAGTTTTTCATTCTTGGCTTCAAACACACAGTCTTTGTCTGTCTTTTCTTTTCCCAACCAGTTCCCTGGCTTTGTCCCCACACATCTCTCCATTTATCTCTATGAACTCTACTGCTTTGTTTATAGTAAAGGTGACAAGACACAAACCAGGATTTGGAAAGAGTGAGTGGGATGGGACTGACTTCAAGTTGTCTTTTAGGAAACGTGCTATAACTGCAGAATTCGCATCTGGCATTTTGTAGCTCATAGCCCCCTCATCTTATGTTATGTGTGAATTCCAATTGGGTGATTCATCCTGACATGGGAGTTCTCTGCAAAAATGTGAGAGAATGAGGGGAGAAGTATTTCATTCCTTCTGATTTTTCTAAGCAATCTGTATTTTTTCCCATAGCTGAGAAAGAGATTTTCCGATGAGAAATGCTGCAGTTATGACATAACAATTCCATGTTTCACAGCCCACCTCACTCTTCTTGTTGCTTTTCCCGCTCCATTTCTCACAATTCAAAGTAAATTGTGAGATTACTAGTACAATTAAGGCTCTGGAAAGAGGAAAGCAGCATATTATGGCCTTGATAACCCTTCATGGGGAAACAGTCCCAACTGTGCCACAAACTCCAATTTTAGAGTTGGATTCAACAATAAGATTGAATAGAAGAAACACAGGAAAGCAGATATGTGTTTTAAAATCATCCACAACCAGAAATGTTTATCTAGAAACATTAGACTCGAGCAAGATGTCTATCATCTCCTCCTTGCATATACTCCAGTTTGGGCAGAATAGCCCTTATCTATTATCTAAGTACTTTTACAGCCTTATTTTGGAAAGGTCTCCCTGGTCACACGTACCTTAAACTGGAGAGGAAGGCAACTGATTGCATTTTTTAAGTGAAACAGTTTCAGTAGAACAATGCAAATTATATTTATATCATTGCTTGAAAAGACGAAGATAAATGGAATTGTCACAACCACTGGGATTGGAGCTGGAAGTTTCTTTGTTTAGTGGGCAATGAACATATTTCATCACCCAGATAAAGCAATGTGCAAAAGGTAAAACTAAAATTGCTAAAGCAAGTCATCTACCCAGAGGTTAAATATTTTCAATTAAGATAGTAGTACTAGCACATACTTTGTTTTCAGGCAAGTGCATAAAAGTCATAAGGATGGGATGCCCTTAACTTACAGAGATGCCATAATGGATAAAATCTCATTAGAAAGTTTTTGCCAGCTCTCTATTCTTAATGCTAATATATATTAACATATGTGTGTGTGTGTCTCCAATCCATGTCCCATGTCCTTCTCCAATTCCGCTGCCATTGGTTTAGAATTCCACCATTTTTATTTTCATATTACCGTATTTTCCGGCGTATAAGACGACCCCGTAATTTTACAGTTAAAACATAGGTTTAGGCCTATATTTGCTGTATAAGACTACAGCCTTGGAAGTGGGGGGTAGTCTTATACAGCGAATATAGGCCTAAACCTATGTTTTAACTGTAAAATTAGGGGGTTGTCTTATACGCCTGGTCGTCTTATATGCCGGAAAATACGGTAATAGTCTCTGTCTTCCTACTTTTAGTCAAACTTGTCTAGCTCTTTTTACAACCACCAAACCTCCTCCTGTACCTGATTTAATTCAACAAATTA